>CAWUFW010026020.1:15000-37640 GCA_963921515.1 Calotriton arnoldi | reverse complement strand
ATTGACTCTTATCTCTCTGCACTGTCACAGGTGATCAAGGATATGCACTCTGCCCTTGGATGATGACACCCCTCCGAGACCCGAACACCCACCCCCCCCAGAGGCAGTACATTGCGGCCCACATACGCACCAGGGGCATGTTGAAGTCACGTTTCAGGTGCCTGGACGTCACAGGTGGAAGGCTCCTGTACAGCCCAGACATCGTGTGCAAGATGATCGTTGCATGTTGCACAACATCTGTGTATGCACCAATGCACCATGGATCCCGGTTCCAGAGGTACCTGACGATGATGAGGACGATGGGGCAGGTGGCCCACATGCCACTTCAGCTGCGGCAGGAATAGCCCGTAGGAACACCCTCATTGCCAATTTCTTCTCCTGAGCACGTCACATTGTGGCCGTCCTTGGCAATCATGGGACAGTACTAAATGTCCACAATCACGGCATGTGTGAATAATAAATATTTGCAGGTTACAGGTTGTACTTGTACATTGTCATGTCACAGTTTCCTGCTGTGCCAGATGTGATTGGCCATGTTGTGCACATATGCGGCACCAGTTGTGTCCTGTGTTCTGTTGTGGTCGTGTTGCTGTTTGTACCAGGATGTTGTCAATGTCGAGGTGCACTTATTCTTCTGTGCGTATGCTGCACGGTGGGTGAGGCACTCTGGTGGCTCTGATATGGCTGCCACTTCTCCCTTTCATGCGGTGTGCCTTTCAGTTCTGTGCTTCCACAGTGCTGAGATGTTGCAGACTTGGGTAACTTGTGCTCTATGTCGAGTTGTGACTCTTGGCCATGGGTTGTCCGCAGATGTGTCGTTGATGTCAGCGGTTGTTTGTGCAGGTGGTTGTGTCCGAGTGTGACCTGCTCCTTTCCGGTTGTGGTCCGCACTCAGCCACTTCAGTGTCGTGCCGTGTACATTGTCATGATGATTGGACTGCAGCCATGCTACTCGTCATGTGGTGTCTCTTGCATTGTCAGTGTGGCTGATGTATATGCATGTTTGCTGTGTTTCGCACGTGTGCATGTGTTGGTTGTGTGATTGTTGATGTGTTGGGTGGATGCCCCTTTGGGCACATGGTGTAAGTGGGACTACTTGGTGTTTGTGTGTGTGCTGAAGTGTTCCCGTGGGATCAGGGACATGATCCTGAGTCATTGTGGGTGTGCAGTGTGCTCTGCTTAATTGTGCATGTGTGCCATTGTGCCCAGTTCCCCCCTTCCCCCACTCCCTGGTCGGTACGCGCCCTGTTGCTGTGGTGTCGGGTCATGTTGGGCAGTGTCCGGATCCCCAACTCCTGTCACCGTCTCCAGACTGATGGCTGTGGCCACCATCTTCCCCATGTCATTCAGCTCCTGGTATCCTGCTGGCCCCCTCCTCCGAAGTGCATTGCTGCTTTCGTGTTGGCAGCGTGTTTCTGCTTGGTTTTACCATTCACATCAATCCAGCGCCTCTTGTCCTCTTCCATTGTCCTCCTCGGCGCTGCGACGGCATTCACATGGTCCGAGGTGGTGTGCCATCTTTGCCTCTTTGTTGCCAATGACACGTTGGAGGTGACGTGCAGTTGGTGGTGGTGTTCTATCTCATCCGTGCCGATGATCGTGTTTTCATGCAGCCTGTAGCCCGTCTTCCTCTTCCTCTTCTCATTGCCCTTCCACGTGCCCTGGATTCCTGGGTGTTCCTCCGTGGGATTGTGGGGTTCATGTTGTCCTCTGCAGTCGGTCAGGGTGCATCCGTGGTACTCCGCAGTTCATTTCCTTTTTGGTGGCATTTTCCGTGGGCTGTTCTTGTGCTTTTTCCCGCATTACGCGTGGGTATTGCTGGCCTCTTGCCGGTTATCACTGTTTTCTTGTCGTGTTTGGGGCCATCGCGTCTTTTTACGCGTTGGGGTTTGTGTTTTTATAGCCGTCGCGGTGGTTGTATCGCGGACATTGGCCGCGTTTTCGGAAGACTATCGCATGGTACCGCCTTGTTGTAAATTCCAGGTTAACACGGGGTTATTTTCCTGCGATAGACTGCGATGTGTAAAGTTGCGTTAACATTTTTTGGAGATGTTTAGCGCACGTTCTTGTCAATATCCCCCTTTGACTTTTGTGCCACTTCCTGCACTCTTTGTGCCTTTTTTCTCACTTTTACTGTGACTTTTGTGCCTTTTTTACTTTCTCTTTGTGCTTTGGCTCTCACTCTTTGTGCCTTTTCTCTTTGTGCCTTTTCTCTCTTTTTGCCTTTTCTCTCTTATTGTGACTTTTCTGGGCTGTTTCTTTTTTCACTCTCGCTTTAACTTTTTTGTGTCATTTCTCTCACTCTCTTTTCCTCTGTGTGCCATCTCTCTCTCTTTTCTCACCCTTTCTGTGACTTTTCTGTGCCATATCTCTTGATCTTTTTGCCACTTGGTGCTATTTCTCATGCTCCTTTTTTGACATTTGACATCTCTCCAACTTCTCTGCACCCCTTTCCCACCCAATCTATGCCCCCTCCCTCTTAACCGGCTCCTTACCTGTTCCTTCGCGTCACTCTCGTTCACTGCTGTCTCACTCTTCCTCAATCCCACCCACTCCCCCCTGTGCTCCTTCCCTCTCCCAGGACCTACTTAATAGGGGCTGAAGTGAACCACCACTACACTGCCGCTCTCCTTCATGCCTTCAAATCTGGACATTCCACCACCCTCTGCTGGCATGCCACACCACACAACATGAAAGGAGTCTTTGTGTGCTCCCTCTGCAGCTTCTCCGGCACCCATGCACCAGCAAAACCATCCAAGAATATACTCTCTTTCCTTCTTTCATTCTTTTTTTCCTTCTCTCTTTCCTTCAATCGTTCCTTCTTTCTACTTTTCCTTATCTTTTCTTCTATCTTTCTTTCTTTCTTTCTTTCTTCCTTTCATTCTTTTTCTTTCTTTCTTTCTTTCTCCTGCCTTGTCTCTTTCCTTCTCATTCTTTCCTCCTCTCTTTTTTCCTTCTTTCTCTCTCTCCCTCATTCTTTCTTTCATCCTCTTTCCTTCCTTCTCTTTCTTTCCCTTTTTCTTTCTCTTTCTTTTTGTCTTGCCTTCTTTCTTTCCTCCTCTTTCCTTCCTTTTCTTTCCATCTTTCGTTCGTTCCCTTTTTTCTCTTTCTTTCTTTCTTTCTTTCTTTCTTTCTTTCTTTCTTTCTTTTTCTTTCTTTCTCAAATGCAATAGGCTTGCAGCCAGTGCCAGACTGATTGACTTTTTAAGTAGTTCTTTTCAGTGCCAAGGAGTACTAAGGTAATGTGTTGTTTCTTTTTAGACAAACATTTTTTTGACTATATCAAATGTTGTTGTTTTTTTGGATTGATGAGGGCCCGGCATATTTCCAAGCAATAACTTTTTTCAAAAACCATGACAAAACAAAACAAGAATTGCCAGAAGGCTGGCGGGCACCGCCAAACCTATTGGATTTGCCAATGCTTGTTTGATTTACATTTCATCCCATTGGATGATTCACTTGTTTTTTGGTGGGCATCACAGGCTGCAATAGACTGCTTCATTTGATTGGGCTTTGTGTATACAATGGTATCATGCCAGTAAATATGAAATATATTTGACAGTATGCTTTATCTTGACCGGCCTCCATGCTATCAAAAATGAAAGATGGTGTGTTATTGAGTGGCGAACATTTAAGACAATGCGCAGTGCTAGATTGTGATGGACTGCTGTTTTGGGGTTGTATTTTTGCTCTATGTTATTTGAGGGGGCTTGACCATTTATAGATATGAAGAGGGAGGCGTGGACTCAGTGTTTCCTAGTTAAAGGCTTTCCTGGACATGGTAGTCTTTAACTCTGTCTTGTATAAGTTATTGGTTGATTGTTTGTTCCTCCGATACCTGAGACAAAGTAGGAAATCATCTGCTATAGCTGGTGAGGCCCTTTTGCCAAAGAAAACCTTGTGTAGAGGCATTTTTTGATTTTACCAAGGGTCACAGATATTTGCCGAAAGCAGATCCACAACTATAATTCTTTGCACACTTATAAGTCAGTATCGTTCTAGCTCAGTAAATATTGAGAGCGGTGCAGGTGCTGACAGTTCCACCTCTCAATTCATAGACATTAAGGCTTAAAATGTTGTAAATGTAAGGCTTACTAAATCATGTGGGAAGCTTGTGTGTTTAAAAATCAGTATCAGGCAGATTTTTTCATAAACTTCTTATGTGCTCATTTTATTTCTGGCAAAATGTTGCATGCAAATTGCTCAATCAGTAAATACCAACAGCGGATCGTTTGGTATTTATCAGGTGCAAAATTTGTTCGAATTCAAGATCTGACCCTCGGATTAGGAACTATGGGGCAAATTACGAGTCAGGCGGTCTTTGACAGCCAGACTCGTGGTGGCCATTCGGACCGCCACCGCTGCGCCAGCTGTGCCTGGGAACTGCCGTTCCCAGATGGTGGTGCGCAGGGCCGGACTGGCTACCGGGCGTTTTGGTGTGCTGCCAAGCTGGGGGCTAATTTCACTGCGGTGGGGGCTGATTTCGTTGATGGGGACCTGCGTGTGCTTCTAAATAAACAAAGCAAAACTAATGGTTTTAAGCACACGTAGGTCCCCATCAACGAAATCAGCCCCCAGCTTGGCAGCACACCAAATGCCCGGTAGCCAGTCCGGCCCTGGTGGTGCGGGGGACAGGGGAATACAATATGCAAGGCGGGACCAACGGGGTCCACCGAGCATATTATGAATTTCCCCACCGCCAGCCTTTTCATGGCGGTGAGCCCACCATGAAAAGGCTGGCGGTGGGAAAACAAAGAGGACCCTACAGGGCCCCCATGACCCTGCCGCCATGGGGATATATTCAGGGGGGCGCAACATGTGCCCCCCTAGTTGCATGCACCCTATGTTCCAGCACGGCATGGACTTCATGGTCCATGCCGTGCTGGAGGTGCTTTTGCATTCCCATTGTGGTGCCCGTTTTCAGGGCACCGCCGTGGGAACGGCAAAAGAAAAGCCCGCCAGAAACGAGGTGAACTCGTAATCTGGCGGGCGGGCCATGCATGACTTTGGTGGTGCTGTGCCGGCGCAGCACCACCAAAGTCGCAATCAGGCCCTAATACGCTCAGTCTGTGTGTGTGTGTGTCTGTGTGTATCTTTTTCTGAGGTTTGTAGATTTCAAATATGCTCTGTTTGCCCACAGAGTTTGTGGCAGATTTTAGATGGCAAAACTCAGCAGGCAAAAGCACTCAGGTTGTAAAATGTGCACCCAAGCTGAAATCCTGTTTCAGGCACAAACTCCCATTTGCTACTAGAAATTGTTTTTGTGCATCCCTCAGAATGAGCGTTTGATTGTTTACCAGTAGATCATTACAATTCTAAATGATTTACTTAGTGCACGCAACCACCTCCATGCACTTTTCTACCCACTCCAATGCACCCATCTACCCAAACAGGCAAATGTCAATCCACACTTCTGCTCACACTTATCTACAACGCACTCTTTTATTTATCCTTCCTCCCACTCAAATCAACGACCACCTATGGCTCCATCCATCCCCAGCATCCATCAACCACCCTCGCTCAGACATACCACACACAGTCATTAGTCCATCTATACATCCATCCGTGTGTGTATGCATGTGCCTTTATGTATGTTGTGTGGTTACAAGAGTGGCTCTATGTGGGTGTTGTGGGTACGTTTATGTATGTGTTTCTGAGAGAGTAATGCTCATGTCACTATGTGTAGCTGGGTATTGACTGAGTAGACGTGTGACTGTATGTGGATTTTTTCTTGGTGCATCCAAACATAATTCACAACATCTATCCATTGTGAAAAAAAAACATACACTTAAAATTATCCAGAGCTATTGACTTTCCAAATGCTTGCTTAGAATGATTGTATTTGCTTTATACCCGCCCAAGTATCACCGTTCAGGAAGCTTTCCGCTAGGAGTTGTGCAAGTTTGTTGTGGTTGTTTTTGCATGGACTGCACATCATGTATCATTCGTCACAAACTTGACAAGCTAAATTGAATCTGGGAAGAGGTTAAAACTGTAGAAAAACATAAGCAAATGAGTTTACTATGTGGAGACCTAGGTATTACGACACAGTTTTGAAAATACCTGTTTACCGACTACTGCTTGAAATTACCTCCCAGGCTTGTACCACAAAAAGGAAAACGGACGATATGCAGTCTACCATCAAGACAGCAATTATATAAACTACTGAGTAGTTAAGAACTTTTTAGTGAGGGAAGTGATTCACACATTTTTTGTTCCTGCTATTTATAAGCAAGCAAATTAGAATCAAGAAAATCATCATTTTGCATGAATCGTTAATTCTGTCCTGACAATGGCTAATTCCAGAGACAGAGTGGTGAGTTTGGGAAAAGGAAAACTTAACCCACTCTTTGAAGTTTATTTTGCTGCATAATGCACTACATATTTTCCCACTGGAGTCTATACCTATGGCACAGGAGAGTTTTTCCACTGTCACGCGTCAGCTGATAAGCCCTGCTGTAATACAGCTTGTGTGCCGAGCAACCAAAGGCCGTTCACATATTGTCAGATTATCCCGTTTTGTTAGGTACTTCTTTAAATCACTTATGAATAAAGATATGTGATAACATTTGCCTTTTTTTTAAGAATGATTCATGTACATCGGATACCTGTGACTTGGTTCTGTGGTCTAAAAACAAGACAAGTCTTGAGCTTATTCATAACAAACTTAAATAGGTGTGGATTAAATACATTTCAACCCCACAAACAACATTTGAGGTAAAAGCATGAACTTTCAATTCCTTAGTGCTCGGAAAATTCTCCTGCACATTGGATTAAGCATATGGGGAGACTTGTCCCATACAAAGGGCCTGATTCCGATGTCGGACGGACCGGAGTCCGTCCGACATCGGTCAGGAGCTGAAACCGACCGACCTCCTGACGTCGGTTACAGACCTGCAAGTAGGATGTGACCGAACCCTGTTTGGTCGCAATCCTATACTAAACAATGGGAGCATGCATTCCGAACGGAATGCATGCGCGCATTGTTAACTGCAGAGGTGCAGTTCATCCCTGCACCCTGTGGCAGGCACCTCAAGGTGCCTGCCACCGGGTGCAGGGATCAGCAGGGTGCCCCCTAGGCTGCCATTTGGCAGCCTCTCACCCATGGGGGCCCTACTGGGGGCCCCCAAAGACAGTTTCCCACTACCTTTTCGTGCCGGAAAGAACGGCACAAAAAGGCAGTGGGAAACTGCCATCGTACTCCCTCGGCCGGAAAGAGGCGGCCGGGGGTGTACTGAAGGGTTTCCGGATGGCGGACGGGCTCTCTGAGCCCCTCGTAAGCCATCCGGAAAACCGAGTTGGATTCCTTTCCAACCGAGCCCATCAGAATGGCTCGGTCAGAAAGGAATCCAAACGGCACGTTCCGATGCGGGCAGGAGGGCTCCGACCGACGGTCAGAGCCCTTCCTGCCGACATCGGAATCAGGCCCAATATTGGAACGTAGCCAGATGAAAACAAGGGGCCACATGTACAACCGTTTTTAGCGATCTCAAACAGATATTCGGGCCATTTGAGACCGCTAAAAAGGGTTGTAGCATATATCAACTCTATTTAGTGAGTCGGTAACCTATTACACACTCATAAAATAGGGTTTGCGAGTTGCTATTAGGAAGGGGCGTGCCAAGGACGTCCCTTCCCAATAGTGAGTTGCTGGGGAATGTACAATTGTTTTGCGACCGTAATGCAGTCGCAAAACAATTGCAGTGTACTGCCTACTTCAAGTAGGTGGTAAGCCAGTCACAAAGGGGAAGGGGTCCCCAAGGGACCCCTTCCCCTTCGTGACTTGCAGGAAAAACATTTTTAAGAGCAGGCAGTGGATAAGATGAAAAGGAAGCGTTTAATTTTTCTTTAAGGAAAACGGGCTGCAGTTTTTTTTTTAAAGTTGCTTTATTCAAGTACCAAACACAGACATGGGGGTCTGTTGTCCCCAGCAGGACACAATCCCTGTGTGTTATTGCCCATTCCCAATGGGTCGCAAATTCCAACCTGCCTCATGAATATTGATGAGGCAGGTCATTTGCAACTCCATTGGGAATCGTAAAATGTGTCTGAGACACATTAGTACATTACCTTTAGCGACTCACAAATTGCGAGTCGTTAAAATTTGAAAATTGCGAGTCGCAAAAGGAAATGATTGTACATGTGGCCCCAGATGTACTAAGGTTTTCATTGGCTATAAAACCCTCCCATTCGCTAAATCAGAGGGATTGTGAGCAGTTAAAAAACAAAAAAACATCAAAAGAAAACTGTAAAAAACATTTTAAAAGTTGGAAAAGTTTGAAAGTGGCGTGATTTGTGCGTCCTTCCCAATGATGAATCTGTACCCTACGTGTCAAAGGTTTGCAAACATAAGTCCAGTCGCAAACCATTGATGTTACCAGTTCCCAGGTTGCATTAGTAACTCATTAGCAAAAGGGAAGAGGTCCTTCCCCTAGAGACCACTTTCCATTAGCCAATTGGGGTGGCAACTACAGGGGGACTAGGCTGTGATCCAGGGGACCACTGCAAACTCTCTAAAGTTTTTCAAAACTGAACACATTTTTATTTTCAAGCAGCGCTATTTTCTTTACGTTTTGGCGGTAGGTCAGGGAATTTCTCCTCACAAAGGCTGGCACCAGTTATTAAAATAGGACCTTCAGAACCCCTAGTCAGAAGACTCATGGACCTGTGGAAGCTGTAGAAGGAAGACTGCATGGCTGTCTGAAGAAGGAAGATTGGTTCTGCTTGCCTTGAACCCAGGCTCCACAGAAGTACCTCCAAGGGTCAGGTGGCTGACCTTCGGTTTGAAGCTACAGAGGCACAACTAGCTTCCAGAGGCCTGATCTGCTTCCCAACTGACCAGACTCAACTGGACCTGACCTGGTCCCCTCTGCTGGCCTCTGTGGGAGTGAGTCCTGACACCCCCAAGTGCTGTCCTCAAGGTTCTGGACCCTTGGCTGGAGTCTGAGTGCACTCCTACCTGCACAACAGAAGGTTTCACTGGAACTAAGGCAGAGCATTGCAAATAGTTGCATGACCTCACATGGCAGCACTTTGCAGCTCCTGATCGGCGACTTCACCAGAACCAAGGTGGGTGTGGTTTAGACCCACGCAGGACCTCGCATCACAGAAAGTAGCGGGAAAGAGACACAGCACAACACATTTCGAGACATGACCTTGCATCACAGGACTTTGTATCATAGCATCATGCAGCCCTGGATCAGTCACTTCACCGGAACTGACGCAGCATGGCACAGATGACCGCAGGATCTCTCATAGTAGTACCAAGGACAAAAAGGTACAAGTCCCAGTGGGCCAAACTCAGTCGTGTACCTGGCTCACACTCCATCACGGTTGGCCTGCACTTCTGACTTTGTCCCGGTCAAGTGCTATCAGATAACTCCAGTTGGAGCTTTGTGATTTTTGGAGGTATTTTCACCCAAATCTTTAAAAACTCATATCTGTTATTCAACTGATTGTAATTCTGTCATTGTGGTGTTCATTTTATTTATTAAAATGTACTCTTTTTTAAACCAATTTGGGATTTTATTGGTGTTGGATTTTTACTTTATCACTGTTTGAGTGCTGCATAAATACTTTACACATTGCCTCTAACCATGAATGCTTTTGTGGCAAGTTACCAGTAGGTTAAGCACAGGTTAATTTAGTGACTTTATACTGTTCACCCTGGCAAGAATTGGGTTTATTATTTTGGGGGGGCTTCCACCCTTCCAAACTAACAACCCAATTTTGTACAGAGGGCAAACAGTGTCTGATAGGGGATTAAAGAGGCATGAGGTGGATAGAAGACTATGCAGCCTTGGTTTTCAGCGCACAATGTTTAATAGGATCCGCTGCTGTCTTCTGAGCAGAGCCTTGGGAACCAGCACTTATTCTTTCACAAATTAAGCACTGAATGGTGACCATTCTCTACAAAGGGATCTATGGGGCACATGCATCAAAGTAAGGAATTGCGATTCCTTAATAGCGATTATTAAGGAATCGCTATTAAGAAATCGCAATTCCTTATGCATGTAGGTTTCGCTACAATTTTAGCGATTTCTACACATTCCTTAATTGCAAATCGCAAATTGCGATTCGCAATTAAGGAATGCCTTCCCATTCATTCCTGTGGGCCTGGAGGCCCATAGGAATGAATGGGACAGCATCCGCAATTTGCGAGTACCAATAGGTACTCGCAAATTGCGCATGCACTTCAAGGGTGCAAGGGTGTCAAAAGGACACCCTGTTGCACCCCTGAAATTGTGATGTGCACCCATGTTGCACACACACATGCCCCAAGGGCATGTGTGTGTGTAACGTGAAACTTTAAAAAATGCATTTTAGTGCATTTTGTAAAGTTTTTGCAAATTACAGACAAGTTTGATTTGTCTGTAATTTGCGGTCCTAAATAGCAAAATCGCTATTTCAAAGTGCTTCTAGCATTGCATTTAAGGAATCGCAAATTGCGATTCCTTAAATGCAATCGCAATTTAGGAATTCGCAAATAATTGCGAATTCTTAAATTGCGCATAGGTAACACTTTCATGCATCTCTAAGGGCCAATTTGCGATCGCAAACGGCCGATTTTTGCGAATCGCACCGTTTGCGATCGCAAAAACCTTTGATGCATGTGCCCCTATAGGCGGAGAAAGCTTGAATCTTCCCAGCATAAATTAAGCATCTATTTTCCAACCATTTGTCAGCACTCAATTACCTAGTTATATTTTTATTTCTGTAAGAGTAAATGCCAATTTTTAAAAAGATCTGCAGACATGCTAGACTATTCATAGCAGTGCTTAATTTAAGCCGGTGGTTTCCGGTGCTCAGTACTGGTGCCTAATTGTCAGCACTGGCACCTAAGACAGTCTGCCACATGGTGGCAATGTTTATCCTATGTAGAGATGAGCACAACTATAGTTGTTTATAAGTTCAATATACATTGAAAATGACTAATACCCACCAGCCAAGCCATTCTAATAGTTTTGGTGGCCTGGAATAGTCTAAATTCTCACACTTGTAGGAGTGTGATGGTTAGTAGGTGTGTCTGTAATCTCATTGGAAGCGCTCAAAGGGGCAATGGGTGGAGCGAGCTTAAGATGCAGCCATTAGTGTACATGAAACCTGCACCCATCTCTCTGTTCATGATAGTCACCTTGTTTGGTATCTTTTTCCAAGTCTGTAATATGGAACTGCATATGTGCTTCTATCCACGTTCTGTATGTAAGTGTGTCTATGTGTGCATTTGGGCCTTGTGTGATGGTCAGAGTGCTTAGGTTTCTGTATGTTTATTGGTATGTGGGTATGGATGCCTGCTTGTATGATGTGGTGTGCAGTGGCGTAACATAAAAGGATGGGGCCTTCCTGAAAAATGTGAAGAGGGACCCAAAGTGTCCCTTATCTCTAATAGGTTGGCGGCCCCCTGAAGGGTTGAGGGACCAACTGCACTGCAGGGGCTGCAGGGGCCAGTGTTACATCCATGAGTATGTGTGCCTGGGTGGGAATAGGCCTGGCGGAATATATGCATGCCTGTAAATGTATGCATGAAGGCCTATAAACACGCATCATAAGTGGTCTATGTTTGTCAGTGTGTGTGCCTGGATGTCAGTACATTTGTTTCTTTATGTGTGTATGGATGTATGTATGTGTGGTGATCTGTTAAATATGTTAATTTAAATAAGAAACAGACCTGTTGAGAAGCCATTTGTCCTTCTGGATGGTCTCACCTCACAAGATGTCTTGTGGAACTCTTTGGAAAAAAGCAGATTGCCTAGCCCACTGAAGCTTACTTCTATTATTTTTTCCAGAGGATGGGTTGACAGTGTATAGCTCTACTCGCCCATGGGAGCAAACAATTAGGGAACCCTATTGATGCTAACTCTGGGGTAAAAACTTAGCAACTAACTCTAATTCCTTGGAAGATTTGTTAGATTTGGAGAGGGATGGTATTGACTTTGATATTGATCCTCACAATCATCTCATGGCTTCTGATTTAGGAAATGAGAAGTTTGATTTGGCCTTCCCAAAGTCTGGGACTAATATGTCTGCTGAAGCAGAGGAAGAGATAAGGACAGCAGTCCATTTGTCTACTCCCACACTCGATAGGATGAAGGTTTTTTAACTTCAGTCTCAAATGTACATCACACGAGGAGGTTTTTGCTGTGTGGGAAATTCACCTGACTCCTTAATCCAAGAACACTATGTGTGTGATAATGCTGGATGGATGAAGTGAAGGTTAGCTCCTAAATGGCCTTGAGAGAGCATTAATAGTTCTTTAAAAGGCTCTTTACAAGGTCAAACACCAGGTACTTTACCATGCGATTTCATCAACATGATGCATGATGCTGATCTTACTTTATCTCAGGAATATTGGGGCTCTTGCTTTCAGCATTATTGTATTTTTTTTAATTCATCGAAGTAAGTGAGCCAGAAATGTCTAAGCCGGACCCCAAGCTGCTCCTGAAAGGCTTATAGTGAGGAAAAGAACCTATGAAGAATCTCACCTCCTTTTAGCTTTCAACCCAGGATGAGAGAATAACAAATCCTACTAATGCATGCTCAGGGTTGAAAGCCCAAGTCTCCACTTTAGGGTCAGTGGTGAAAGCTAACCAGGAGAATGGAACAGACAGATACAAAGCTTTCATCTGGAAACAGGAAGACTGGGAAAATCTATTGAGAAATGGCAATTTAGTTTTGTTGGCATTCTTGAAGGAATGTAGGGAGAGGGAAAGCCCTATCCCTGAACCTAGGCATTATAGTGTGGCATAGAATACAAATATGTGGACATTTTATTAGTGCAGGGATCACTCCAGCAGGGGAAAATCTATCAATTACTAGAACCCATCTGGTCATAATGCACCCCGGAAAAGTCAATAGTCCTCAACTTATTATTGCATTTTTAAAAGACTATAAAAACAAAGAATAGTTACTTGCATGGGCTAGGGACAATTGAGTTGGTCTACTGCCAAAGAATATATCTACTTGATATTCCCAGATCTGGTCTTTGCTATTTCTTAATATCAAAATGCTATGCAAGCCATATTACCAGAGTTTGATGGTAACTCAATTTCTCCATCACTGCTTGCAGTCTTCAGGTTGGAAATGAACTGTCTCTGCACATTTAAGCTTTTTTAAATGTAATAAAGGCTCAGCAATGTTTGGCTAAAAAGTGTTAAACATGTATATGTATGTATATGATATTTCTATAGCATGAACCTAGGAATAAATCAGATGGGTGCTATACATGGTCAAAGACAAGCTTAAAGTCAACAAGTAATAAGAGAGGAAGCTGGTCTGTGGCTGGGTAGTGCATTGTGGTATAGTGTTCTTTAATGAGGTGAGTCTTTTTCAAAATAGAGCAGCATTGGAGCACTTTTAACACATCTTAACCTGCAGTTTAATGGTGTCCTGGCTGTGCGTGTGAGCATATCTTCAAGACAATTAGAAGTGCTGGATGTGATGGTTTTGTGTAAATGATGCAACTGAGTTTATGGATGGTGCCTACCAGCAAAGAGAACCAATGAAAATCCATCAAGATGGGGGCAATATGATCATATTTCTTCGGGCCCTGGATAAGACATTCTGTGGTGTATAGAATGCTCCTAATGGCTGCCAGTGTGAAGTCAGGGAGACCATGGAGTACCATTGACTTTCTTTCTTTAGAAGAGATAGCTGGTACCAGGCTGTCTTTGTTTTTGTGGCAATGTGGTCCTTGAGGGTGAGGTTGTTTCCAGCAGAGTGAATCCAAGTGGCTTGGCACTGTGTGAAAGTTGGGATTTGAAGCTGTAGGGTTCATTTTTATTGAGGCAGGTTTGTACTGTGTCAATTTTGTTGCTCTTGACAAATAGCTGAAATTCTGTGTTGGTTGGGTTGAACTTCAGGTAGGCATCACACATCCAGATCTGGAAGAAATAAAAGCAATGTTTAAGGTATTGGATGTCTGAAGCAGAGGAGTTTCTAGTGGTTCAAGTAGAGTTGTGTATCATTGGAATATTGGTGAATCTTCATGCTGTTATCTGTGAAGATAAGGCCATGTAGCTCCAAGTCAAGGTTGAAGATGACGGGAGAGAGTATGGAACCCTGGGGGACTCCACAGGTGATGTGGATCTTTTGTGACTTGGAGGTGCCCATGTGAAGACATTTTTGTGAGTTAGAAAGGTAGGAGGAGAACATTGACAGGACATTGACAGTGAATTCCCTCCAGGGTGAGTAAGAGGGTGGGATGATCGACTGTGTCAAAGGACTGTGTCAAAGGACGCTGATCCAGCAATATCAGGAGGCAGGAGTCATCTTCATCTGTGGTCAAGAGGGCATCATCTTCGATATGTAAGGTAGCGGTCTCTGTGCTGCAGCTTTATCTGAAGGCAGACTGGTAGCGGGACATGATGTGCTCTTGTAGTTGAACATAGACTACCTTTTCTGTAGTCATGGGTGAAATTTTAATTACGCATGAGTAAGTGGCATCATTTTGATAATTTCACATCACAAAATGTATGCAAAATTACCAAGATTATGCAATTACTCCACATCGTGCAATTTCATGGAGAATGTTCATTGAGAGATGTACCGTTCAGATATTTTTTAATGTGAGCGGCAATACAGGTAGTTTTTTTTACCCAAACAGACTGTTAGGGTAATTTTTTGAGTGCAAATCTACAATTACGAATGCGAGCAGCAGTGTTTTAAATTTTTACCAGAATTGACCATTCTGTTTTGAGTGTGATATGCATTTTGCATTACTATGTGTCATTTTGCGTAATTTTGCTGTAATTTCATGTAATTACGCTACATGAAATTACACCAGTTACTCACACCCCTACTTTTCAGTGATCTTGAATGAATGGTAGATGAGTGATGGGTCAGAAGTTGGCAAGGTCCAAGCTAGGGGTGGCCACAGAATTAGAGAAATTTGGCAACTCTTTGTTACTCATGTAATGCAGAGTTATTGGCAAATCGCCAATCGCCTTGTGGCAGAATTTTTGGGCAACGAGGCTCCAGAAATGTGAGTGAGATTTTGTGCCCCCTAACACCATTTTCTAGCGTGGGCAGTTGCGGTGAAAGGGCTACCTCTCAACAAGATTTGCTGGCACTCATGTAGATTTTCTGCAGCAAACTCAACTCAAATGGCAGGGCACTCCTGTGCGTTGCATTGTGCCATTCGTGCTGATTTTTCAGCGCTACTCCTGCTATTGGCGCTAAATTTCAACACGAGCAGTGCGACATGCATATTTCAGCCTGTTGGCAAACTCCATTGAATCTTGCTGGGTTTTTATGTAAGTCTGCGGAATTTTGCGTAGTGAAACTCTGTGAGTTCCATCCACTCCTGGCCCAAGTTCTAGTGTAGGTTTCTTTACAAGTGAGAGAAATTGGCCTGTCTTCAGAGCATCTGGAAAGATGCGAGTGAGGAGTTGAAAATGGTAAATAGGGGTAAGAGAGCATCCCCAGGAGGATGGCAAGATAACATCTTCATAAGAAGTGGCTTTTGAGGGAATTGAGTATCTCAGCAAGAACTAAGAGAGATAGGGCTTTGAAGTCTGACTATTGTGGTATTCTATGGAAAGGGGTAGGTGTAAGAGACAAAGCTGGCTTAATATCGTCGAAGTGCACATAACACTGACCATGGTGATAACATTTGTTTTGGAAACCACAATCTGTGTTTGATTAAGAGATTAGTTAAAGTGGGCTGGTATGGCTTGGGATGAATTGTGTTATCTGTGAGAAACTTTGTAATGACATTAGGTGAATGGGGGTAAAATACAACTTGTAGTTGTGAAGTATGCTTTCTTACTCTTTTTTGTTGATTTCCGGGTTGAGAATGAGAAGAGTGGAGGGTGGTAATGAGTCCTGCCTGCATGTTCATTTCTAGAAGTGCATCCTTTTCTTGCTGTGTAGAGCAGTCGAGTATCTGATTGCTCCTTTGGTGGCCCACTGCAGAAGAGGAGGACAGGAAAAGCTTCTTTGTGGAAACTGGGTTGTGTGACAGTCATCAAGGTGATCACGGAATTTATTGAATTATATGTAAAAAAAAAATGGGATGGTACCACCTGTGCTTTTGGATCATTACTCAATCTAAATGGTTTGTCAGGTCTCTATATCACAAATTATTCGAAAATTTCCAGAAGGTGAGCACATACGTCTCTGCTTAAAGACCTTCTCCTACTGAGTGAATGTACGTGACTGGTGCAAGTAATTTCTTTAGATAAATGAGGAGACTGACTCCCGTGAGAGCTCTGTAATGCTTGTAAAGCATGTCTTTAGTAGCTATTATTGTTTACGCTGCTAATAAGAAAAAGCAGGTTAGTAGATTACTTTCTGAATTCGAGAAAAAAACTGATTATGCACTACCTTAGGTAGCAATCGATCATTCTAAGAGTATTGTTCAGATATGAGAATCACTTACATGAGAGTTTAAATTAAAACACCTTGATAATGAAAGAGTAGCATATAATGTATTTGAATTCATTTGAGAATGATAATTAGGTCTTAACTTCGAAAGTTAAAAACAGATGGCACAACACAACTAGAAATATATAGCAGACCCACTGAATAGTCGGGTGGTGGAAGATCCGTGGTGCATCATCAGTAAGGTGTTCCTCTTTTATTCTCGAGTTGTACACTAATATCAATCAATCAATCAGGGAATTGTTAAGCGTGCTACTCACCCTTGAGGGTCTCAAGGTGCTGGGGGGGGCAGCTCCGAGTCAGGTGAAAAGCCAGGTCTTGAGGCTCTTCCTGAAGGTGTGCAGAGTGGGGGAGCATCTGATGTTGATCTGGAGCTTGTTCCAGGTCTTTTCCGCAAAGTAGGAGAAGGCTCTTCCACCCGCTCTGACTCTGCGGATGCGTGGGGTTTCGGCAAGAGTGAGGTCGGTGGAGCGGAGGTTTCTCTTGGGTACGTGGAAGGAGACTCTTTCATTGAGGTATTGGGGTCCAGTGTTGTGGAGGGATTTGTAGGCGTGGCTGAGTAGCTTGGAGGTTACTCTCTTCTCGGCGGGAAGCCAGTGGAGGTCTCGCCAGGTGTTGGGTGATGTGTTTATGTCGTGGGATGCCGAGGACGAGTCTGGCCTCGGTGTTCTCGATGGTCTGGAGTTTGCTGAGCAGGGATTTGTTGATTCCGGCGTAGAGGACGTTTCCATAGTCCAGCCTGCTAGTTATGAGTGCATGGGTGACGGTCTTTCTTGATTCGGGGGGGATCCATTTGAAGGTCTTGCGAAGGATGCGGAGGGTATTGAAGCAGGTGGAGGTGACGGCGTTGATCTGTCGGGTCATGGTGAGGGAGGAGTTGAGTATGATGTTGAGGTTTCGGGAGTGGTCCGTGGGAGTGGGGGGATGCAGAGGGCGGTGTGCCACCAGGTGATGTCCCATGCTGAGGGGGTGGGTCCGAGGACGAGGACTTCTGTCTTCTCCGAGTTGAGTTTCAGGCAGCTGCTGCTCATCCATGATGCAACGTCTTTCATTCCTTCCTGGAAGTTGAGTCTGGTGGTGTGGGGGTCCTTTGTGAGGGAGAGGATTAGCTGGGTGTCATCAGCATAGGATACTATGCTGAGTCCATGCTGTCTGACGATGGTGGCGAGGGGGGCCATGTAGATGTTGAAGAGCGTGGGGCTGAGTGATGAACCTCGGGGTACTCCGCAGTTGATCTCTGTGGGTTCGGAGAGGAAGGGCGGGAGTCTGATTCTTTGGGTTCTGATGGTGAGGAAGGAGCAGAGCCAGTCGAGGGTGCTTCCCTGTATGCCGGAGTAGTGGAGTCTGGCGGTGAGAGTGCAGTGGGAGACGGTGTCGAGGGCCGCAGAGAGATCTAGTAGAATGAGGGCTGCGGTGTGGCTTTGGTTGAGGAGAGTGCGGATGTCATCTGTGGCAGCAAGAAGGGCGGTCTCTGTGCTGTGGTTGCTGTGGAATCCGGATTGGGAAGGGTCGAGGATGGCGTTCTCTTTGATGAAGTTTGTTAGCTGGAAGTTGACGATCTTCTCAGTGACTTTGGCCGCAAAGAGGAGGAGAGAGATGGGTCGGTATTTTTTTAGGTCCGTCGGGTCTGCGGAGGGCTTCTTGAGGAGGGGCTTGACTTCTGCGTGTTTCCAGTCGTCAGGGAATGTGCCGGATTCGAAGGTGGCGTTGATGGTGCGTCGTAGCTCAGGTGTTATGGCGGCAGCGGCTCTGTGGAACATGTGCGGCGGGCAGAGGTCCGTGGGGGCTCCTGAGTGGATGCTTTTCATGGTTGTGGCGGTGTCTTCATTAGTGACTGGGGTCCAGGCGTAGATGGTAGGCTGGCTGTCGGTGCTGGAGGGAGGAGTGGTTTCAGTTGTGGTGTTTGTTCGTTAAAGTTGTCGTAGAGGGACTTGATTTTCAGATGGAAGTAGGAGCCGAGTTTGTTGCAGAGATCCAGGGAGGGTGTGACGTCGGTGGCTTCGCTGGCGGGTTTGGTGAATTCCTGAATGATGCTTAAGAGTTCCTTTGAGTTGCTGGAGTTAGCGAGGATTTTGTTCTGGATTTTGTTTTGGTGGATCTGATGAGTTGGTGGTATTCAGTTGTGGCATTCTTTAAGGTGGTCCGATCTTCTGCTGTTTTGCTGTTTCTCCATAGCTTCTCGAGACATCTGTAGGTGCGTCTGGATTCTTGGAGGTCGGTGGGGAACCAGGTGGCCTTCATGCGGCGCTGTCTGTCAGGGTTGCGGAGGGGGCGAACTTGTCTGCTCAGTTGTTGATCCATCTGTGTAGTTCTTTGGCTGCAGAGTTGGCATCAGTCGAGGTGGGAGGGGGATCGTGGTTGAGGGTGGAGTTGAGGTGCTCCTCGGTGACCTTGCTCCAGTTTCTTCGCGGGGGCGTGGTGTAGGTTTTTGAGCAGTGGCTTTGTTGAAAGAGAAGTGTACGCAGTGGTGGTCTGTCCAGGGGGGTTGCGTGGTGTGGCTGAAGTGGATGTTGTTACCTCCTGCGAAGATGGGGTCAAGGGTGTGTCCTGCCTTGTGGGTGGGGGTGGTGATGAGCTGTTTCAGTCTGATGTTGGTGAGGTTGTCCAGGAGGGTGGAGGAGTTGGGGTCGCTGAGGTTGTCGAGGTGGAAGTTTAGATCTCCAAGCAGTATGTAGTCCATCGAGGCGATGGCGTGGGGTGCAATGAGGTCAGTGATGCCTGTGGTGAATGTGGTTCGAGGTCCGGGAGGTCTGTAGGCGAGGGTGCCATGTAGGGTCGTTCTGGGGCTCGTCTGGATCTGGAAATGGAGGTGTTCTGTGGGGGACGAGGAGTCATTTGTGCTGGAGGTGTTGAGTCGGAGGGAGTTCTTGTGTGCGATGGCGAGTCCTCCCCCTGGGTGGTTGGGGCGGTCCTTCCTCTGGATCTTGTATCCATCGGGGATGGCGGTAGCGATGTCGAGCGGAGGTGGGGTTGGTCCAGGTTTCTGTGAAGAAGGCGACGTCTGGCGAGAGAGTTTCGAAGAGGTCCCAGATTTCTATTGCGTGCCTGTGCAAGGAGCGCACGTTGAGGAGGATGCACCTCAGGGCTTCGGGTGTGCTGGCGTCCGGCGGGAGGGCGGTGGCCATGGGGGTGCGGAGGATGGTGAAGGTTTATCGGCAGTGTAGGCAGGAGAACTAGCCATGGGGGGTGTTTGGCATAGACAGCTGGCATGCCTCCAAAACAGGAAAAATTAATAGTTTCTTAGACACAGAAAAATTAAATTATCTAAATGATCATGAGCACATACAGCTTATTGGTTCGATAAAATCTGAAAAACTGGAGGCTACTATTCTTTCATTTTCATCTGCTAAGTCCCTGAAAGAAGATTTCTTGACAAAGGAAATATAGAATTTGCTTAGGTCTTCCTTGGTTCAAGCTGGTTCAGGCCTCAGGATCATCGATTATTATGCTGCTAAATGTGGATTATCAATTCTTGATAAAAAGCGTGGCAAGTGGGTTGGCTGGGGTAAGCCAACGGCTTGTTCATGAAGACCAGACCAGCTTATATACTTGCTTCTAACACTCATTATTCAGTAGAAACCTTTAATTATTGTGTTTCCAATACTTCGGCAGTGTCATTCCTGGATACGGAGAAGGTAAATGGCCAGGTAAACTGGGAATCTCTTGTCGCAATCTAGAAGGATAAGAATTTTTCATCCCAGTTGACCGGTATACTCTTTCTCTCTACCAGGGTGAAATGTCTCAAATGTGGGTTAGAAATGACAATTCCTAGGGTGTTCAGAATAAAAATCGAAGTGGATGTAACGTTAATTACTTTTGAGAGCCATGAAAAAAATGTTTGATTAGAGAATTCAGAATACGAGCTATTATTTTACAGCAATTTACTAGCTAGGTTGTGGACCTGTAAATGGTGGAAGAAGGATTTGTAGAGTTGCTATCATAGAAAGGGATTCTGCCTCTGGGAGTGCATATGATTTTTAGGCAAATTTTTCACAATGGTCCACAGATGTTTGATTTGAATGTCCGATAAATATATACCTATTCTAGTCCAAGAAGAATCTGAGATGACTCAGGTGCATTCTGTTAAAAGATCTTCAGATAACGAATACGAATAAAATGCAGTATGATCTGTTCTTTATAAATGGCTTTGGAAAATATGAGGACAAAATGAAAGAATGTTTAGCTTTAGCTCACAGTGCACCAGAATTATGTTTCACTCTATGGCCCTGTTGATTTCGATATACATTTCCAGCATGTTGTCAATGAGCCATGATGTCTACAAATGAAGAGCAGTGATGCGATGTGTATTATAACATGCATTCATCTCAACTCAGACTCATTTTGACATCCTCCATTAAGACATCTTCACTGTCGCAAAATCGAATATACCTCTTTCATGGATAACCTCCTTTGACATACTTCCAAGACTTATAGAAGCACCAAATTACCATTTACAACAAAAGGATCACTCTCCAAAATATTTAAATATCAACCAACTTGTAGATTCAAAAGTTTGAGAAGTATGGCTAAGTGCAAGGAGTGCGTTGAAGTAACAAGTCACTGTTGTGGAAGAGCCATAAGAACTGCTTCACGACAGAGTTAAAACCCAACTCCATTAGGGTCCTGGAACATTTTTATTGAAGAACTACTTTCAGTTAACTTTGGACTTTGTTCTTGTTCTTTTGATTTGATATTCTTTTGTGTATTTTCCTGTGACATCCTTGGTTGAGTTAAGACTTTCCTAGAAGGATTTGGCCTGTAAGTTTTTGGGAATTTTGGGATCTTAATTATGTGTTGATTCTCCTAACTACATATGCTCTAAATGTATTTATTTATTACTACCCAACCAACCATCCATTATATTTTATTTGATGCTTTAAAAAATTATAAATCATGCAAATTGTTATGTATCATCAAAGTCAGATTGTTAGTTGAAGTGTCAATGGCGAGTAATGTGCTCTACGTGCAACCACTTAATGTATGTATAAAACAGAACAAGAAGAATTTTAAGTAATGTACATACCACACAAAACTGACACATAAAATATCTTGATGACGTTGAGCCTTAACCCACATTACTGAAATGATGTTTTCTGTGATAGTAATATTTTTTGTTAAATTTAAGTGTGGGATAGGCAGTGACATTTCTGGGAAGGTGTGCTGGGAAGTGAATGCATTATTGCATTGAGAATGTGAAGGTGTTAGAAATTGGGGGGCTGATTTACAAGCCCCTTGAGCCGCAAGTACATCATTTTTTCCCATATAATAAGTGATGCACCAGTGGTGCAAGGGGCTTGTAAATAAGCCCCTGGGTCTCTAGTTGGCAGAGGTATGCACCCTGTCTAAGTAGGGACCAAAGTCCTAGTCAGGGTAAGTCACAACATAATCCTAAATTATCCTGTGCTCACCCTCTGCTAGATTGGCACAGAGGAGACAGGTATAACTAAGAAGGCAGTGTGAAAAGTATTTGTGCAATATCTCCTACAACAACACAGTAAATAGACCACAAAAAGGCTTCACAACAGTTTAGGAAAATAGAGAATATTTATCTGAGTAAAATAAGACCAAAACGACAAAAATCCAACATGTAGAAGTTGAGTTATTGAATTTTGAATAATTAAATGCAATTAAGCGCTTAGAAATAAGTAGCGCTAAAAAGGTTACTTTAAGTTGCATTGAACTGGGGCAAAGTCAAATTTCGGACAGACCTCGTGGAAGCGCAGGCCAGCTACGAGACCCACGCACGCCCCGGTGAACAAAGTGCCTTTCCTGTTTGCAAGCAATTAAATGCGTCGATCTTCTTCACGCAGCAAAGGCAATGCGTTGGTTCCAATTCACGCAGTCGAGTCAATGTGTCAATGGTGGAGACCTCGGATCGGCGATGCACCATGGTCAAACTTTGCAGTCAGATTCCGCGTCGTCGTCTAGCCGCACACGGCTGTCTCCAGATCGACACTGCACTGGTGTCGAAAGGCACTGCATCGGTTGCAATCGGTGCAGAGGTGACGATGCATCAGTTTTGTAGCAAAACAGCTGCAGAACCCACTTCTGAGGCCCAGAACTTGGAGGGGGCACCTCAGGCAAGGGTAGGACTCACAAAAGGCAGAGTCCAGCAGCACCAGCAGGATTGCAGGAAGTCTTTAATGTCCCTGAGACTTCAGAAAACAGGAGGCAAGCCAGTAAGCCCTTGGAGATCACAGCAGTCCTTCTGACAGTGGTTCATTTTAAGATCCAGAAGTGTCTCATTTGTGTGGGTTAGG
>CAWUFW010026020.1:0-10000 GCA_963921515.1 Calotriton arnoldi | reverse complement strand
AAACCAGCCGACACGTGTTTCGTCACAACGTGGTACAATTGTGACTCTTCAGGGCTGAAAAGTGGCAAAAGGTGGCATGAAAGTCGCAGTACCGGTGATAATTCCAACCCGGTACCGACACAGGTTAAACGAAAGAAAAGGACAGGCGGGAAGGGTACAGGTGGTCCTTCCCCGGTGTCTCAGTGGTGCTAGAGACACGAGCGAGCGGACGTGTCAGTCCGTGTGAATGGGAGATCTAAGCTCCGTGGTTTCGGCGAGTAGTAGTCACGTCTAAATTTCCATTTTACTGATGTGCAGCAGTGACAGCCAACCTTTCCTCCTCCATCCGCACCATGTCCTCCACGAGCCTCCGCATTTGTGCCAAATCACTGCTGAGATCGCTGGAGCCACTATGACTTGACAGGTGTTCTTGTCTCCGAGTCAGGACTCCAGCGATGTCGGCCAGGGCTCGTTGGAGACCATGGAGCGGACTGTGGGTGTCCGTCAGGCACTGTAAGTGGTCCCCAAAGGGACGTAGACACCCATGGATGGCATCAAGTTTGGCTGCCAGGAAGTCAAACCCCACCCGCACCTGATCAGTCAGCTTCTCCTGGGCCTCTAACACACGGGTTTGGAAGGCCAGGTGTGTTCCGTGGGGGTCCTGGGAGACAGCCGGTGTGGCAGGTGCTGCCTGCTGTGTGGTCTGTGCAGGGGTGGGGTCTCCTCGATTTAGCTGGGCTGCCCTGATCCTGGAGGTGGGGAGCCGATGCGGGCGATGAGGTCTCTGAGGCCTTCGGTGTCGATGCTGGGGTTGTCATCCTCATCATCAGTGTAGAGTTGTTGGGTCTGCTCTGCAGGTGGTGTTGATGGTCCCTCTGCAATGTTAAGGGGAAATGCTGCATTACATCGTGTTGGCATGTTTGTCCAGGCATTGTACAACTTCACATACAGACTGCATGGTGAGGGACATTGTGACTGTGTAGGGGGTGATGCCTGTTAGATGCGGGACAGTTGACATTTCTACACCATCAGGGATATGAGGTTGCACTTGTGCAGTTTCATCTCACATCCCCCTGCTATGCCAAATGGTATTGGCCAGTATCTTCACACAATCGGCAGCAGTTTTGCCCTCTGTCCTGTTGTTCACGTGTAGCAGTTTGTACCACATTGTTGTCTATGCTGCTGTGCTCTGACTGTCATATGTGTGTGCTGCAGTTTTGTGAGAGTCGCACCTGCAGCTCTGATTCTGCTGCCTCTTGTCCCTTGCAGGCGGTGTGCCTTTGACTTCTGTGTCCATGCAGTGTTGAGACGTTACCAGACTTGGGTGGATGTGTGTCTTGGTGGGAGTGGGGACTCTGGGGCATGGTTTGTCCGCAGCTGTGTTGTTGACGTCAGGGGTTGATTGTGCACGTGGATGTGTCAGAGTGTGACCTGCTCCTTTACGGATGTGGTCCACACTCAGCCACCTCAGTGTTGTTGCATGCACCATGCCATGGTAATCGGACTGCAGGCATGGGATTCATCATGCAGTGTCACTTACGTTGTCAGTGTGGCTCACGGACCAGCAGCTTGGCTGGGTTCAGCACATGTGCATGGGTTGTATGTGAGCTGTGTGGTGTGGGCCCACTCTGGGCAGATAGTCGAGGGTGACGTACTTGGTGTTCCTATGTGTGCTGCAGTATGGCAAGGGGATCAGGGACATGATCCGAAGTCAATGTGGGTGTGCAGTGTGGCCTGCTTATTTGTGCATGTGTGCCATTGTGCCCATCTCGCCCCGTCCCCCCCAGTCCATGGTCGCTACTCACCCTGTTGCTGTTGTGTCCGGTCCTGTAGAGCAGTGTCCGGGCCCCCAACTCCTGCCACTGTATCCACACTGATGACTGTCGACACCATCTCCTCCATCTCATCCAGCTCCTCCTGTGGCGCAGGACTAGCACCTCCAGTCTGCATTGCTGCTTTGAGGTTGTTGGCGAGTTTGCTCTTGGTTTTGCGCTTGATATCAGTCCATCGCCTCTTGACCTCGTCCATTGACCTCCTCTGCACTCCGACAGCATTCACCTTGTCCAAGATGGACTGCCATATTCCATTTCTTGTGCCCAATGACACGGTGGAGGTGATGAACAGTTGTTGATGGTGTCCTATCACCTCCGTGACCAGGATCTGATTCTCCTGCAGACTGAACCGCGGCTTCCTCTTCTTCTTGTCCTTCCCTGTCCCCGAGGGCCCTGGCTGAGACTCCGGGGGGCTTGTCGGGTTCCGATCGTTCCCTGTGCCTGCTCCACCTGTCTCCATCATGCTTCGCTGTTGGTGTTTTTTTGTTTGGTGTTTTTTTTTCTGTTTTTGTAGTGATTTTTCACGCATGACGTGTGTGTATTGCAGGCCTTGCGCGCCTTATCTCGGATTGTCTCTTCGCGATTGGGCCCATCGCAACTTTTTTCGTGTTAGGGTTTGGATTTTTATCGCCGTCGCGCTAGTTGTTTCGCGGACATTTGTCGCGTTTGCGTGCGGATATCGCACGGTATCGCCGTGTTGTGAATGCCACGTTAACACGGCGTTATTTTACCCCTTAGTGTTGAAGCTGCTGGAATTGACCCCTGGGATACGCCTGCATTAATAACAACCACACAAGAGCCTATCAGGGATCATCAAATAATGGACGGGGTGCCAAAACCTAAGACAGTAAAGAAAAGGAAGGGTTGCAACAAAAAACTTCCACAGGCAAGAAGTTTGGCGGCCTACTCAATTTTTAACACAAGAAACAGATCACCCTCACTCGCCTACGAACAAAAACCTCACAAACAAATAACTGCCTTAGATATGGGAGAGGCCCTGGATGCAATGTACACAGAGCAGGAAGTCAGCAGAAAAATGGCCAGCAGCAAAGGAATTGCCCATGAAGCAGCCCAATTGAATTTCCCAGACCAGTCACAGAAAATGATCAGACTCTAAATGCCATCCGCCCCTGTACTGTCTGCCCAAACTGGCCGGTTAGAACACAGACAAATATCACCATGGAGCCTCATCTAACCTTAAGGGTTGAACATAACAATAAAGAAGAGGCTGTAGCCATGTGCTCCAGGGCTGAGGATGATTCCATCACCCCACAAACAGCACACACCAGTTTGAGTCACGGTCTCTACCGTACAAGGGAAAATGTAGCTGTTAGCCTCCGGGATAGCAGAGTACAATTATTGTCAGTGCCATATGCTGGCCTTAAGGAAGAATTGAGATACTCACATGAAATAGTTTGTACGCCACTCTATCCATAATCCACTTCTAGGGGCCTTTTGACATCCTAAACAGGAACATCCTCACGCTTATCAAGTCTATAGACACACTTGGTGAGGTCACGTCACAAGGTATTGTTTCAATAGAATTCATCGATCCAGGACCAGGACAGTGAAATTAAACCACCAAAGTAACTTGGGGTACGATCGAGTTGGCTCAGAAGGTCTTGATGGAGGCTGAGACTCTCAGAAACTGGAGGATAATATTCACCCCGTTAAGGAGTATGGGATTTCCGCATGTCCTGGAAGCTTTGAGGAAGGACGGACTAACACTAACTTGACCCAGAAATGTCTATTCTGTTTTAAGAAATGTATTGAGCAAATCCCCATGCCCCTCAATGCAACATGAGGGAAGGCCTTTGGGTAAGCCTGTCCCAAGCCTTGAGACAGCAGCTGAATGGGGCAAGCCATTGGGGGCTCTGAACACGACCAGATTTTTAAGATGACAAAACAGCTATTCAGCCCCTCCTACATATAAGGGGCTCAGGGTATGTGCCTGGAATATCAATGATTTGGCCCACAAGCTGAAAGACCCTAAATCCCTTCAACATCTTCATTCATTCCAAGTAGTGCTTCTGCAAGAGACTTGGTCACAAGAGGCACTTCATCTGGAGGGTTTTGTTAATCTCTTTGTGCCTGCAATCATAGCACATAAGCATGGGTGCTGTAAGGGAGAAATCACAATATATGTATCTGTCCCGAGTGCAATTGAATGCCTGGAGCAGGAAAAAATGATGCTGGCTTAAAAGTAAAATACATGGTCCTTAAAATATCAAATAGCCTGTCTAAGAAAATCACAGTGGTGAATGTTTTTTATCCACCCAAATGAAAGATCAAGGACTGAGTTAACTGACAAGTTTCTAGACCTGATTTTGGGGCAAAGGATGGAGAGGCATGACAACAAACTGATTTTCTAAGGCTATTTTACCATGTGGCTGATGAGCACAATCCCCAAAAATGAGGTTATAGAGGCACAAGACACACTTTGGATGACACCCAATCAAGAAACTCCTCAGTGGCATAAAGAAGACAAAAGAGGTCAGATACTACAAGGTGACCTGGAACACCTTAGCCTCAGAGCGCTAAACGGTCACATAACCCCTGATAAACGCCCTGGGGCCCTATTATACATGCAGTGCATTTTCCTTCATTGTGCTGGGTGCACTTTTGAAAGGTGTGCCCGGCGCATGAAGGAAAATGCGCCGTATTATAATGAATGCACTGCACCTAGGGCAGCTGCAAACTTGCGCTGCCCCTAGGGCAGCGCATTCATATGAAAAACGGAGCACCTGCTTTGAAGCCGCTCCGTGTTTGCACAGTGCATTCGTCACCCGCCTGCACTTTTAAAAGGGATTAGAGATCTCCTTGCAGGTGGGTGCAGTGAGTGACTGCACTGCCTGCGAGGGGATTTCTGGACGGTCCATGGGACCCTGTTTCCCCCCTCCAGAGGGCTGCCATCAGTGTGCCACCTTTTAGGTGGTGCACTGTCAGTGCGCCTTCTGAGAGCTTCTTTGCCTCTGCGCCCGCATCTGTAATACGGCACGGACGCTGAGGCAAAGGGATTCCCTCATTTGCATGGGGAACACCCCCATGGAAATGAGGGAACGCCCTCTGAAGATAGCGCTGGCGCTTTATATGTGCCAGCACGATCGGTATTACAGAATGGGCCGCACAAGCGTCTGTGGCCCCTTCTGTAATACCAAAGTGCTCCTGGGGCATGCAAAGATGGCACAAACGCCTGGTGCGCCCCCGGGGCACTTGTACAATACAGCCCCTGGTCTTTCTTTTTTAACCAACTCTGGTGCATCCCTGATTGATTACACCTTTGTGAGCCTTCCACTGCTGCAGGCTGTCACCGCTTTTGACTTTGGGGAGAGATTGGAAAGCTATCATCGACCACAAGAGATAACTTTGGAAATAGATCTGCAAGGCTATGCACCTGCAGCTGATCAAGGAATTGCTGCTATATAAGTAATCTCAAATGCATTAGATGTACAGCTACCTCCCTCTCTAAATGGTGCAAGGTGTCAAACAAGCAGTGTCGTCTATACAGACAGTGGGAGAAAACCCTGACTAGCTGGGAAAGGTTCACTACTAATTTTGTAAATCAACATGCCAAGCCATCCCCGGACAACAGGCAACATCATGAACTTAAGGATGACCCTTCACAGGGGTTAGGGGTGCAACCCCTTGATCAGGAGCACCAAAAAGAAAGTTAATCAACTTTGGCGTGCTCTGAAAAGGTCACAGATGGATCATGAAAACCTGCATAACCTAAGACACGAGGAAAGAACTAAAAAGAGTCAAATGGAAGATACAAAGGGAGCGTCTGGACTCTTTTTGGGCAAAACTGCTGTATGACATTAGGAAAAAGAACTTCCCAAGTTTTGGGTGGACCGTGCACAGAATTGGCAGAACATTTTAAAGAGTGGCAACCTCCAAAATTTCAGAGGCTACTTGGTATCACTTACTGTTCAGCCACTACAATCCTGATATGCAGGCGGAATAATCAAGCACTCATGTAGAAGAAGTAGAGCCATTTAAAATTTGTCACCCCCACACAGATAAAAGGATCTAAAATCACCCTGGTGCACTATCCGCACATGCGTCATCCAGAGGCAAATTGCAAAGGGACGAAGAGTAGACGCGCCGGACCCAAATGGAATACTGCCAGCTTGGAATAAAAATGATCAACCATTCTGGTCAGCTCAACTAACCCCTCTTTTCAACCTCATTATTCAGCACCATTGCATCCCATCCTCATGGCGTGGTTAGATTCTCTTGCCAACCTTCAAGGGAGGGGACAAAGGGGACCCCAGAAACTATTGCCTGGTGGCTCTAATAGACAATGATGCTAAATACTTCGCAGGAGTACTATTGGAAGAGCTACAGCAGTGGGCAGAGGTGAACACCATTGTACCGCCAATCCAAACTGGCTTCACCAAACATACAAGGACCTCAGTTAACATCATGGCACTCTCCTTACTGAAAGATGCTGCTAAGAGAAACAACTTAGGATTTATAGACTGCAAGTTACATTTGTTAAGGCTGATCGAGGGAGGCTCTGGAGGAAACTGGCCAACTTGAATATTCTGGATGGCCTGTTAAGGACCCTGGAACTACTGCACACTGATACATGGGTCAGAGTTAAACTAGGGGATGGCTCCCACCTCTTTAGGGCAGTCAAAACAAACCAAGGCCTTAAGCAGGGCTGCGTCCTGGCCCTAACTTTGTTCAATTTGTTCTATCATAGCTTTCTCCTATTTTAAATGAAGTTAACTCCCACCCTCCAAAATTGCGGGGCACTGCTCTCAAACCTCCTGTATGCAGACAACTTGATCCTCATCAGTAGAACCTAGGTTGGTCTGCAGCGCCTTCTTTATGCAACTTTGGCCTTTGGACTATTAATTGGAAGAAAACCAAAATATTAGTAGTTGAAAGCAAAAGGTCACAGAAGCACACCTGGTTCTTGGGAAATGAAAAAAAAACTGAAATGGTTAAAAGCTTCAAGTATATTTTGGTTCATTTCAATGGGAATGGATAGTACAGTGACCAACTGGAAGACATAATGAAGATAGGCAACGCATTGGCCTTCAGTCTGAGGTTTTTCTACACTAAATTAAAAGGTCCAATGCTTACATCGATCTTGCAGGTGGCTCAAGCAAAGGTCCTCCCAACACTGACTTATGGAAGTGAGGCCCTCATGGAAAGGAACCGTGGCATCTTGTACAAAATCATACTAAAAGTGTATAGGTCAATCTTCCAATTACCATCATACACATCACCGGCCCAAATCAGGCTGGAGTTTGGCATTGCCAAACAATCTCTGGCTCATTAGGCAGCCTTCACGATCTGCTGTCACACACTAAAGGTGGCCCCGGAGGGCTCCCTGGGCTACAATCTCTGGTCTGAACTCGAAGACTGGCTGAGTTCTCCGGCACAGGACTATATGTATCAGGCCCTGTGCACTCTTGGTCTGTCTGGTGCCTATGATTCATCTCTGAGACACCTGAAGTTTAAAAAACAGACTAAATCCAGCACGCAGCTGCTTTCAGTGGTTGAGGATAAAGCCGGCTTGTCCAAATGTTGACATGGATGGATGGCACTCCATAGTAATACCTGGCTGAAACCGCAGTGCTACCTAAGTGAATCCTATAGCAATCAGGTTAAGGAACAGTTCCTGAAATAGAGGCTAGGGGTCTTACCTAGCTTAAGACATTACCCCCGTGGAAAAGAAGGGAATAACAAGAGACCTGTCGGCTATGTGAACAAGGGTCAGAGGACATTTTCCATGTACTCTGCTTGTCTAGTTCTGTTCTTGAGAATCGGCTTGTGCTCCTGCACAGGAAATGGAATAATTGAGGAATAAAGTCATGTAGGGAGGTAGTGATGGCCTGTTTTGAAACAACGGATACCTTGCTGAACTGTGCAATTGTGAAATTGCTCCAGAGGTTTGGGAAAAAGGTTGTGGGTAGGGATCCAGTGGTAGTAGGGGAGGAGATATCAGTAATAAGAAACTAGTTTGCATTGTTGAGTGACCTGCAGTATTACTGAGCTAATAGTTTCTCGAAAGCCAGAGGGTTCTTTTGGCCTAAACTCACTCGGCACAGGGGGTCATCCTGCGGGAGAGTCGATGAGGCTAAAACAATTCTAAATACCATTTGCTTTTGCCCCTTGAAAAATCAACTAAAAAAATGGCCCGTAACTATCTTAGATTATACAATGAGCATTTACACTTTAATCCCCATAATGCCCTTTGCTTTTAGCGGTTGCTCTTGCATACTGTCTAAAGCAACTTCCAAGGGAAGCAGGGGTGTGCCTCTTCGGGGAAGGCAGAGCATTTCTTGGCATGCTTGCTCTAGAAAAAAGAAGGCCTATTAGAACCAACTTCTCTGGACAACTGACAAACCGCTATGTGCATTTATATTCCAACGTGCACAATGCTATAGGCAATTAATCTGGTGCGATTGCACTTTAGGACCCACTTAGTCTTACGCATCTTGCGGGGAAGGTACAAGTGGGGGAAGGCACTAGCACTTCAATGACACCGCTCTCTCCCTGCAAAAATTAACGGTTGTATATTATGGCTGTTCAGCGGGCAACGTAGACCTTACCATGAGCATGTGCACTGTAATCGCGGCTCTCCCCTAGGCATTTTAAATTCTATGCATTTGTTGCTAAGCCTCAGTGCATATATGTTCATGGGGCCCACAATCTTGAGTAGTAGGGTAAGTAGAAGGGTCCTTCTTCCCACTTTGCTTAATTAATGCATGGGCAAGAGGGTTATAGGTATTGCATGTATCATGTTAAATGGTCTTACAGATGATAAACTTTGCTATGCACTCTTTTATGTAGACAGCTCGGATGTGAATGTTTTATTCATTTTATAATGTGTTTTATAGAGCATTACATTGCAATGGTTTTTATTAATCATGCAATAGAGAAATTAACTCCTCACCTCTGAAGTGTGCATGATCCCTTTCTGCCCAGTCGTGCCTGCCAGGCTAGCCCTGGGGGGGGGGGGTGTAAACCAATGATTTGTGTGTGGACAATACACTACCTATTGCAGTGTAAGTGTCAGCCCCCCATTCCTACCTGCCCAGGAAGACTCATCAAAATTAAGATGAATGCAGATGAGTACTCAGAATGCAGATGAGTCTCACCTTCCTGTGTTTGTGGCTGTCTAGAGGGAATGCACAAAGTGTAGCTGTTACTCAACCCAGACGTGTATTGGAGACAGGCTGTAAGTCACAAAAGAGCTAACAGCAGAGAATTATCTACTTTCTAAAAGTGCCATTTCCAAAACAGTAATGTTCAATCCAAATTCACCAGTAAAGAGGATTTATCAAGACCATTCTGAACATATGAAACATGAAAAAGCAATTCCTCTCTAATCAGAAATTACAGCATAAAAGTGTATTAAGAAATTCTCATTGCTAGTCTATGAGAGGAGTAGGCCTCACAGTAGGGAAAAACCAAATAGGCTGTTTGTCACTACCAGGACCTGTAAATCATAAAAGTACATGTCCTATGTTTTACTTACGTAGCACCCTGCCCTTTGGGTTACCAAGGGTCTTCCTTAGGGGTGACTTATAAGTAATCAAATGGGAGTTTAAGGCTTGGCAAGTAGTTTTAAATGCCAAGTCGGAGTGGCAGTAAACTGCACATACAGGTCCTGCAATGGCAGGCCTGAGACAGGTTTGAAAAGCTACTTGTGTGGGTGGCACAATCAGTGCTACAGGCCCACTAATAGCATTTAATTTACAGACCCTGGATATATGGTATACCACTTTACAAGGGACTCACAGGTAAATTAAATATACCAATGAATGAATTAATTAATTAATTTGATATTTGTAATACGCAAATGTCACTCGCAATTTAGCATCCTGGCGAAATGCTGGGCAAAACCTAGATCTCTAAATAACAGTCTATAAATCTAAAATAAAAAGGGTGATGGGATCAAATTAGGGACAAACAAAGTGCATCAGGGACAAGAAAAAGCCAGGTTTTAAGGCATTTTTTGAATTTCGCTTCTGTTTCATTGAAGCAGAGGGGGTAGGGAGTAGATTCCAGGCTTTGGACCCCAACACCATAAAGGATTTGCCTCCCCGAGTTTTGAGTCTAAATGAGGAGGGCCTCAGAAGATTTGTGTCAGAGGATTGCAGTGTTCTATATGTCTTATAGAGGCAGAACCGGTCTTTAATATATTTTGGTCCCGAATGGTTAAAAGC
>CAWUFW010026019.1:0-37643 GCA_963921515.1 Calotriton arnoldi | reverse complement strand
CACCAGGGTTTTTTTTAATTTTTGTGTTGGGGAGTGGCCAAAAGGGCAAGGGTTGCTCCCCTTTTACGGGGGTGAATATTTTATTTATACTGTTAGGCCCACCTACCCCTTAGCTTGGCTGGTGGATTGTGTGTGGACTGGTGCATTATTTGCATATGTGATTGTAATGTTTTTTTTTCTCCTTTTTATTCTAGTGTAAAGCTTTTGATTCCTGTTTGCGGTTTCGGCAGTTGTGGTTCTGCAGTTTTGCGTAATTGCATTTATTTGGTAAGAAAAATATTTTTGTTGTGTGTACTCCAAATGAGTATTATTATCATGCATGAATGAATTTTTTTGTAAGTGGTGCCATAATGGCAGCATATTTGTTAGTGTTCAGAGCATGACATTCTTTGCGATGTTTTGCATTGTCTTATGTGTAATTTTTTTTCTTCTTCTTTTTTAGTGGGATATTGTTGATCCTTACTGTGTCTGTGCAGAGTAGGTGGTGGTGGTGAGTCTAGCTGCTTCTGTCACGTGAGTGGTATAGTGTTGGGGTATATAGGTCTTTGTGATAAAGCTACATTTTGTTTATTTCTTTTTTTTACAAAGGGTTTGTTGTTGTTGACTTCTTTGACAAGTAACCTTTATTAGTAAGCATTATGGCTAGCCGTAGAATTACTGCTCAGCAGGTGGTTGGTTTGCTTCTTGAATCTTCCTCTGAGCAGGATTATGAGACTGACAGTGCGTCTGAGGGAGAGGAGGGAGGGGAAGATTCAGGCAGTGAGTTTTCTCTCCACATGGAATCATCGGATGATGAAGGTACTCTCAGTGCAGATGAAGTGCCTGATTTAGAGGAGGATACTACTGTGCCGATGGTGCAAGAGGCATCTGGATTGCAGCCTGGGGCTGCTAGGCTTCCTACTGGAAGTGCTGGACTCTGGGTTGATCCAAACATGGTGCAGCCGGTGTTGCCTGCCTTTAGTGGTTATGCAGGGTGTAGAGTGGATTGTGAACATTATTTGCCTATACAGTATTTTCAGTTGTTTATGGATGATGTATTTTTGGGTGAGATTGTTGAGCAGACTAATTTGTATGCTGAACAGTTTTTGAGGGACAACAGTGCCAGACTTAGGCCCCATTCTAGAGCTACCCGGTGGAGTCCCACAAATCTGGAAGAGATGAAGAAGTTTTTGGGTTTGACTCTTTTGATGGGTTTGATAAGGAAGCCGTCCATGGGTTCATATTGGTCTACCAGTCCCTTGATGGCAACGGCCATATTTCCTGCAGTTATGACTCGTGATCGGTATTTACTTTTGCTTCGGATGCTGCATTTTGTTGATAATGGTTTGGCGTTGCCACGAGATCACCCTGAATGTGACCGTCTTTTTAAGATTCGGCCTGTTCTTGATCACTTTGTAGATCGATTTTCAGTGATCTATACTCCAGAGAAAGAAATATCTATTGATGAGTCTTTGGTCCTGTTCAAGGGCCGTTTGGTTTTTAGGCAGTACATTCCTAGCAAGAGGGCACGCTATGGAATTAAGCTGTATATGTTGTCTGAGAGTAGGACAGGATATGTTTTTAATTTGCGTGTGTACACTGGTAGGGATTCCACTATTGACCCCCCTGGTTGTCCGTCCACTTTTGGAGTTTCAGAGAAAATTGTGTGGGATCTTGCTAGAGGACTGTTTAACAGAGGCCACCATTTGTACCTTGATAACTTCTACACTGCTGTGCAATTGTTTAAGGAATTGTTCAAAGTGGACACTTTTGCTTGTGGCACAATCCGCTCTAACCGTAAAGGTTATCCAAAAGAGCTTGTTTGCAAAAACTTCAGAGGGGACAGTGCAGTGCCTTGCGTAGTGAGGAACTGCTAGCTGTGAAATTTGTGGACAGGAGGGATGTGTACATGCTGACTACCATCCATGATGAGAGTACTTCACCTGTGGCTGTTTGGGGTCAGATTGCTGAAGTGCGCAAACCTGTGTGCATTTTAGACTACAATAAGCACATGGGTGGTGTTGATAGAGTAGATCAGAGGTTGGAACCTTACACTGCTATTCGTAAGTCTTACATTTGGTATAAGAAGTTGGCCATCCATCTCTTCAATTTAGCAACTTTCAATGCTTTTGTTGTGTTTAAGGAGTGTTCTCCTGCGTCAAAGTTGACTTTTGTTCAGTTTCAGGAGTCTGTCATAGGCAGCCTTGTTGTTGTGGAACAGGCAAGTGTTCCTAGAGTTGGAGTGGTGGAGGATGTGGCTCGATTGAAAGATCGCCACTTTCCTGATCACATTCCTCCTACACCCTCAAAAGACTTTCCCACTAGGAGATGTAGAGTCTGTTGGCGAAGAGGTATGCGGAAGGAGACTCGTATGTACTGCCCTGAGTGTCCTTCTAACCCTGGGCTGTGTGTGCCTGCTTGTTATAGAGCGTACCACAAGCAAAAGAATTGTTGGGAGCAACCATGAGTGGTAAAGTGAACTGCCTGGTCTGTAATGTTTAAGAATTGTTGTTCTGTTTCAAGGTTGGCATTAGTGCAATGTATTTAGTTTCTGATTTTGTGTTGGTAGATTTGTATCTATTTGCAATTTGTTTGTGTTTTCTTTTTTGTATAAAAAATCCTAAATGTGATGGTGGTGTGTGTAGGCTGGTGCTTGGCTGGCGGTGTGCGTGGAGTGGCGCTTGGCTGGCGGTGTGCGGGGAGTGGCTCTTGGCTGGCGGTGTGCGTGGAGTGGTGCTTGGCTGGCGGTGTGCGTGGAGTGGCGCTTGGCTGGCAGTGTGCGTGGAGTGGCGCTTGGCTGGCGGTGTGCGTGGACTGGCGCTCGGCTGGCAGTGTGTGAGTAGTGACTTGCTGCTGATCACTACACACACTGCTAGCCGAGCGACACTCCACGCAATCCATCAGCTTGTGTGGTTGCTGTGTTAGGAATGTGGGCGTGTGAAAGTGATGGGCCCTTGAATGGCGCTGTCTGCTGGTGTGAGTGTTGTAATGTGATGGGCCCGCGGCGGCTGGTGGTGTGAATGGTTTTGTAGTTGTCACACGTATGAAAGGTGTATGAATGGCCTGTAAAGAGGTTGGTGCCTTGTCGTGGCTTTTCAGCTCACGAGCTGTGAGTCAATGGTTCAGTTTCTCGTCCTTTCAATTATTAACAGTGCATTTCATTTTTGTGAAATCACTTGTTAATACAATTGTATATACTGAACCATCACTCACCCTCGTGCCAAATCCAACCAGTATGTGTGTGTGTGTGCTTGAGGATTAGATGGCTGTGCAGTAATATTTTTTTTTGTCTTTCTCAAGCAGGGTGTACCTTGTCCCTTTTTGTGAATGTTGTAATGTGTTTGTTTCGTGCCTGGGGGTGTGAATGGTCTTGTGTGTATCACGTATGAAAGGTGTGTGAATGGCCTGTAAAGCGGTTGGGGCCTTGACGTGGCTTTACAGCTCACGAGCTGCGAGTCACTGGTTCCGTTTTTGTCCTTTCAATTATTGACAGTGCATTTCATTTTTGTGAAATCTCTAGTTAATAAAATTGTATATACTGAACCATCACTTGCCCTCGTGCCAAATCCAACCAGTATGTGTGTGTGCTTGAGGAATAGATGGCTGTGCAGTAATCTTTGTCTTTTTAGTCTGTCTGCCAAGGTGTACATTCCGTCTAAGAATAACCTACCAACTGTAGATATTGTCGTAAACGAAACACCCATGGGAGTACATGGTGATATCTCTCTTGTGGATCCCAACAAGTTATGGTACCCACAATGTCCTGCAAACCTCAAAATGTCTGTCACATTTTCCTTGCAATATTGTGCCAAAATTTTCACGCTGCAGAAATAAACAACACATTATTTCAAAATGACCTGGTTTTGCAAGGGGGTCACCTGGGTTTTTGGCCCGGGGCTCGGCGGCCACATAGGGAAACCTACCAAACCCACACATTTCTGAAAAGTAGACACCCGGGGGCTTCCAGGGAGGTATGGCTTGCGTGGATCCCCCAACGTTTCCTTACCCAGAATCCCCTGCAAACCTCAATTTTAGCTGAAAAATCACTTTTTTCACACATTTTTGTGTGGGAAAGTGTGGCATCACTGGCCTCACACAAATGTCCTATCACCCAGCGTTCCCCCAGGTCTCCCGATAAAAATGGTGCCTCACTTGTGTGGGAGGCCCAAGTACCCGCGACAGGCAAGGGCCCACAACGTAGTGAGGCGACCTCAAAATTGCCTATCTCAAAACCACCTGGTTTCGCAAGGGGGTCACCTGGGTTTTGGCCCCGTGCTCGGCGGCCATCTAGGGAAACCTACCAAACCCACACATTTCTGAAAAGTAGACACCCGGGGGCTTCAGGGAGGTATGGCTTGCGTGGATCCCCAAACGTTTCCTTACCCAGAATCCCCTGCAAACCTCAATTTTAGCTGAAAAAATCACTTTTTTCACACATTTTGTGTGGGAAAGTGTGGCATCACTGGCCTCACACAAATTTCCTACCACCCAGCGTTCCCCAGGTCTCCCGATAAAATGGTGCCTCACTTGTGTGGGAGGCCCAAGTACCGCGACAGGCAAGGGCCCACAATGTAGTGAGGCGACCTCAAAATTGCCTATCTCAAAACCACCTGGTTTTGCAAGGGAGTCACCTGGGTTTTGGCCCCGTGCTCGGCGGCCATCTAGGAAACCTACCAAACCACACATTTCCAAAGTAGACACTCGGGGCTTCCAGGGAGGTATGGCTTGCGTGGATCCCCCAACGTTTCCTTACCCAGAATCCCTGCAAACCTCAATTTTAGCTGAAAAAAATCACTTTTTCACACATTTTTGTGTGGGAAAGTGTGGCATCACTGGCCTCACACAAATTTCCTACCACCCAGCGTTCCCCCAGGTCTCCCGATAAAAATGGTGCCTCACTTGTGTGGGAGGCCCAAGTACCGCGACAGGCAGGGCCCACAACGTAGTGAGGCGACCTCAAAATGGCCTTTCACAAAACCACCTGGTTTTGCAGGGGAGTCACCTGGGTTTTGGCCCCGTGCTCGGCGGCCATCTAGGGAAGCTACCAAACCCACACATTTCTGAAAAGTAGACACCCGGGGCTTCCAGGGAGGTATGGCTTGCGTGGATCCCCCAACGTTTCCTACCCAGAATCCCCTGCAAACCTCAATTTTAGCTGAAAAAAATCACTTTTTTCACACATTTTTGTGTGGGAAAGTGTGGCATCACTGGCCTCACACAAATTTCCTACCACCCAGCGTTCCCCCAGGTCTCCCGATAAAATGGTGCCTCACTTGTGTGGGAGGCCCAAGTACCCGCAACAGGCAAGGGCCCACAACGTAGTGAGGCGACCTCAAAATGGCCTTTCACAAAACCACCTGGTTTTGCAAGGGGGTCACCTGGGTTTTTGGCCCGTGCTCGCGGCCATCTAGGAAACCTACCAAACCCACACATTTCTGAAAAGTAGACACCCGGGGCTTCCAGGGAGGTATGGCTTGCGTGGATCCCCCAACGTTTCCTTACCCAGAATCCCTGCAAACCTCAATTTTAGCTGAAAAAATCACTTTTTCACACATTTTTGTGTGGGAAAGTGTGGCATCACTGGCCTCACACAAATTTCCTACCACTCAGCGTTCCCCCAGGTCTCCCGATAAAAATGGTGCTTCACTTGTGTGGGAGGCCCAAGTACCCACGACAGGCAAGGGCCCAAAACATTTTTGATAGGCAATGTTGATGTTGCCTCAAAACGTTTTGTGTCCTTGCATGTCGCTGGTACTTGGGCCTCCCACACAAGTGATGCACCATTTTTATCGGGAGACCTGGGGAACGCTGGGTGGTAGGAAATTTGTGTGAGGCCAGTGATGCCACACTTTCCCACACAAAAATGTGTGAAAAAGTGATTTTTTCAGCTAAAATTGAGGTTTGCAGGGATTCTGGATAAGGAAACGTTGGGGGATCCACGCAAGCCATACCTCCTGGAAGCCCCTGGGTGTCTACTTTTCAGAAATGTGTGGGTTTGGTAGGTTTCCCTAGATGGCCGCCGAGCACAGAGCCAAAACCCAGGTGACTCCCTTGCAAAACCAGGTGGTTTTGTGAAAGGCCATTTTGAGGTCGCCTCAATACGTTGTGGGCCCTTGCCTGTCGCGAGTACTTGGGCCTCCCACACAAGTGAGGCACCATTTTTATCGGGAGACCTGGGGGAACGCTGGGTGGTAGGAAATTTGTGTGAGGCCAGTGATGCCACACTTTCCCACACAAAAATGTGTGAAAAAAGTGATTTTTTCAGCTAAAATTGAGGTTTGCAGGGGATTCTGGGTAAGGAAACGTTGGGGGATCCACGCAAGCCATACCTCCCTGGAAGCCCCCGGGTGTCTACTTTTCAGAAATGTGTGGGTTTGGTAGGTTTCACTAGATGGCCGCCGAGCATGGAGCCAAAACCCAGGTGACCCCTTGCAAAACCAGGTGGTTTTGAGATAGGCAATTTTGAGGTCGTCTCACTACGTTGTGGGCCCTGCCTGTCGCGGGTACTTGGGCCTCCCACACAAGTGAGGCACCATTTTTATCGGGAGACCTGGGGGAACGCTGGGTGGTAGGAAATTTGTGTGAGGCCAGTGATGCCACACTTTCCCACACAAAAATGTGTGAAAAAGTGATTTTTTCAGCTAAAATTGAGGTTTGCAGGGGATTCTGGGTAAGGAAACGTTGGGGGATCCACGCAAGCCATACCTCCCTGGAAGCCCCGGTGTCTACTTTTCAGAAATGTGTGGGTTTGGTAGGTTTCACTAGATGGCCGCCGAGCACGAGGCCAAAACCCAGGTGACCTCTTGCAAAACCAGGTGGTTTTGAGATAGGCAATTTTGAGGTCGTCTCACTACGTTGTGGGCCCTTGCCTGTCGCGGGTACTTGGGCCTCCCACACAAGTGAGGCACCATTTTTATCGGGAGACCTGGGGGAACGCTGGGTGGTAGGAAATTTGTGTGAGGCCAGTGATGCCACACTTTCCCACACAAAATGTGTGAAAAAGTGATTTTTTCAGCTAAAATTGAGGTTTGCAGGGGATTCTGGGTAAGGAAACGTTGGGGATCCACGCAAGCCATACCTCCCTGGAAGCCCCCGGGTGTCTACTTTTCAGAAATGTGTGTGTTTGTAGGTTTCCCTAGGTGCCGGCAGAGCTAGGGTTCACAAACTACAGCTAGGCACTTTGCCAAAAAAGGGTCATTTTTCACTGCGAAATTGAGGTGTGACCACGTTGCGTTTTGCGCCGTTTCCTGTCGCAGGCACTAGGCCGACCCACACAAGTGAGGTACCATTTTTCTCGTAAGACTTTGGGGAACGCGGGGTGGGTGGAAATTTGTGGATCCACGCAGATTCCAGAACTTTCCACCACAGAAATGTGGGGAAAATGTGTTTTTTTGACAATTTTTTATGTTTGCAAGGGATTCTGGGTAACAGAACCTGGTGGGAGGCAGTCAAGTCACCCCATCCTGGATTCCCCTGGGTGTCTAGTTTTCAAAAATGTATAGGTTTGCTAGGTTTCCCTAGGTGCCGGCAGAGGTAGGGTTAAACAAGCATTGGCATAGCCAATAGGTCTCGCCTTTGGGACCTTATAAGTGTTTAGGCATGCAACAGTGGATGTATGACGATATCACGCATGCATTACATCGCATGCCATTAGATCGCGGTTTTAACAACGCAAGTCGTTACAACGACTTGCGTTGGAGGGCGCTGGACTTAGGAGTAGTTTAATTTACTATTCCAACTCCAGCCTACGTACAGTAGGGAAGGTGTTGGATAGTAAATTAAACTACTCCTTGTCCTATAGCGCCCTCCAGTGCAAGTCGTTGTAACGACTTGCGTTGTAAAAACCTCGATCTAATGGCATGCGATGTAATGCATGCGTTCTAAAGGTTGTTTCCCGCAACAGTTGGCGCTGCGCTGGCGTTAATGGGCGTCTCTCCATCTCCGGCGGCGGCACAGGGTGGCAGCACTTGGCAGGCCGGCTAATTGGGAGGCCTCGGGGATGAGGGCGGTGATTACACACTTTACGGTGTAATTACATTAGCATCGCTCGGCTGCGGCAGGTTCCTGCCCAAGGTCAGAGCCGGCTTTACCTGAGATCAATTGGCACTGCCACTGAAGGGCCCGCCACCGGAGCCCTTATACGATTAGCATTAACATTTCAACAGCGACACATTGATCGGTGGCTCTGGGCCAGGCACACAGCGCTGCAATTACAGAAGAGCTGTGGGGGAAGGGAGGGCTGAGGCTGAGGGCGGCGAGGAGGGTGAAGGAGAGAGCAGGGTGGAGGCTGTGAAAGGAGGTCAGTAGGAGAGAAGAGGGTGAGACAGGGAAGAGAGAGAGAAGGTCCGAGACAGGGAAGAGAGAGAGAGAAGAGCTGAGACAAGGAAGAGAGAGAGAGAGAGACGGTCTGAGGCAGGGAAGGGAAAGATAGGAAAGGGGGCTGAGACAGAGGAAAGTGGGTAGAAGAAAGAGAGGGGTTTGAGGTAGTGGAAGGAGAGAGGACTGAGGCAGAGAAAGGAGGGAGGAGAGAGAAGAGCTGAGGTAGGTAAGAGACAGAAGGTCGGTACTTGGACTCACTGTACCTGTTTGGTAACATGCCTAGAATGGACAAGCTAGCTGGGCCCTGAATACCATGTATCAGTGAAGTAAAAGGCTCATAGCTACCCCCAACAGCACTTTTAGCGCACAACATGTGCACTTTGTCAGTGTCACAGAGACAGCATGAACACAAATTGGCGTCACTGCTTCTTAGTGAAGAATAAACAACGCACATGAACGTCCAACACAACGTAATACACAGAGCACTGTGCGCAGTCAACAATGCAATGCCATGCCACGTAGGTGGATAGGAGAGTTCCCACAAAAGCATTTAAGCATACCAGCAATATTCACCATCATACCGCAGAACATGTGTCAACAAAATTGAAAACACCCACCCACATCAGTCAAAACAAGCTAGCAGATGAGTATCAGGGCTGCATGCCACTATGCGATAACTCCAGCTAATTCACACATAACAAGGTGGGCAATACGCAAGTCAAATGCACCAGTTTGCATGTAAACATGTCTAGGTTAGTCTTCCAACCACACACAACAAACTTATAATATCTATCAACAACAAAGCATCAAATGTACTCAAGCTGCCTGCTTTATACTGAAAATCACAAACATGCGGCTCATATCGCTCAAAGTCCGGTATGGGTGAGGTACAGTAAGTTGGTACTGAAATCGACGCTCGCAGTCTTCTAATATCAACAACCTTCTGGAAATTTTCACTGATGACTAGTCCGCTCTGTGGAAGTTTAGATTCCTCATCTCGCTCTTTCACCTATACCTGATTAATACTCCACATCTGATATGATGTATGTTAAAAAGGCAGTATTCATAGCTGGGCAATATTAGTATTGCAAGGCACTTTATAACAATATGTTCATAGGCAATTTAAAAAATGAATATTTCTTGCAAAACAGGTTGTACAATTCCAAGTCCGTTTTTGGAAAACGATAACCACAAAGACCACGTTGCTTGGTCAACACTAACTTTTAGCTCTGAAAACGCAGCCCTTGACAAAATCTGTTAATGTGCATGCTTTGTGAGATTTTGTTGCCACACTGTAATGTATTGCAAGAAAACCGGCGGCGCGCACAAAAAAAATGTCATGGGCATCAAGTCTTAAGTACACAATGACACACTGCACGCCTGTGCAACATGCTGATTGCCTGCACGCTACTTACACAGACCGTTCGTGAATTCAGCCTAATTTCGTTGTCAGTAATGCACAAGTTACTAACTTGTGTAACGATATATCTGTAAGAGACAGTAGTTAGTGACAGATTCCTTACCTTAGAATATCCCCAGGCGTCAGGCTGGATCCGGAAAGTTTTTTGCGTAGCAGTACCCTTGCGCGTCGGTAGGCGGCGTCGTGCGGCTCCGCGTCCGTCGTCGTGATCGCCGGGATGACGTCGCGGGCAGTACTTAGGCGCCGCCCCTGCGCGCTGACGTCAGTTCTGTACACGACTTTCCGCGCCAGGAACGCAGAGCCATGCAAGAAGCTGACATAGGTGTCTGAAAAATACTAGGGCCCTGAAAGGGATGTCCTTAACCCTAGAAATCAGTTCGCAGAACGGGGAGGATGGGTGGGGCGGTAAGGAATCTGTCACTAACTACTGTCTCTTACAGATATATCGTTACACAAGTTAGTAACTTGTGCATCTGAAAGAGACACGTTAGTGACAGATTCCTTACCTTAGAATAGATACCCCAGCAATACCAACCCCGGTGGTGGGTCTGCGAACAAAGATCAGACAAGGAAGTCCTGGAGGACAGAACGGCCAAAGAAGCCGTCCCTCCGGACCGGACTGTCAAGGCAGTAATGCTTTGTAAACGTGTGCAGCGAGGCCCACGTAGCTGCCTGACAAATAACGGGCAGCGGAACACCGCGGCCCAAGGCCGTGGTAGCAGCCGTTGCCCTGGTGGAATGGGCACGCAGCCCAACAGGAGGCTCCTTCTTAGCCAAAGAATAGCAGGTCTTGATGCACAAGGTAACCCAGCGGGAGATGGTTCGTTTGTGCACCGCCCGACCTTTTTTGGCGCCCACGTAGCCAACAAAGAGCTGGTCATCCACCCGGAAGTGTTTTGTGCGGTCGATATAGAAGGAGAGCGCACGTTTTGGGTCCAGACGGTGGAGCCTCTCTTCCTCTCTGGAAGGATGCGGAGGCGGAAAGAAGGTAGGCAAAGTGATGGTCTGCCCAATGTGAAAGGCAGTAACCACCTTTGGCAAGAAGGACGGACGCGTCCGAAGAACAACCTTGTCTGGATGAACAGACAGAAAGGGAGGTTTGCAAGATAAAGCCTGGAGCTCACTCACCCGCCGAGCGGAGGTGATGGCCACCAGAAAGGCTGTCTTCAGAGTCAGAAGACGAAGAGGACAGTTATGCAGAGGCTCAAAGGGAGCGCACATTAAAAGGTAAGAACCAAGTTCAAGTCCCACTGAGGCATCACAAATGGAACAGGAGGAAAGAGGTGTGTAATGCCTTTGAAGAACCTGTTAACAACAGGGGACTTGAAAAGGGAGGGCTGATCAGGGAGCCTGAGGAAGGCCGAGATAGCACAGAGATAACCCTTGATGGTACCCAGGGCAGAACCCTGTTGGGCCAGAGAAAGAAGGAACAGAAGGACCTCAGAAAGAGGGGCAGAAAGGGGGTTCACAGCCTTTGCTGTGCACCATGCCACAAATTTGTTCCACCTGCAGGCGTATACCACCTTAGTGGAGGGACGCCTGGCTGCCAGAATCACATCACAAACTTCGGGAGGCAAGTCGAAAGGAATCAACTGCCGCCGCTCACAGGTGTAGACTGGACAGGTTCGGGTGGAGGACCGTCCCCTGCTGCTGCGACAGAAGATCCTCCCGAAGAGGCAGACGGATCGGGGGATCCACGCTCATACTGAGTAGCTCGGGATACCAAACTCTTCGAGCCCAGTCCGGAGCCACAAGAATGACTTGGGCCCGGTCGTGCCGAATCTTCTTCAACACTCTGGGTAGAAGTGGTATAGGCGGAAAGGCGTACAATAGACCGCAACTCCACTCGTGACGAAAAGCGTCGCCGAGCGAGTGCCGCCTTGGAAATTCCAACGCGCAAAACTGATGGCATTGCGCGTTCTCTTCGGTGGCGAATAGATCTAACCAAGGCTCTCCCCACTGTAGAAAGAGTCCTTGCGCCACTTCCGAGTGAAGACGCCATTCGTGATCCATCATGCACCTGCGGCTGAGTTCGTCCGCCCTGGCGTTCAGGGAACCTGCCAGGTGTTGAACCATCAGGAACATGCCCTGATGTTCCAGCCATGTCCAGAGGCGCAGAGCCTCCTGACAAAGGGTCCACAACCCCACCCCCGCCCTGTTTGTTGCAGTACCACATGGCGGTGGTGTTGTCGGTGAACACCTGCACTACCTTCCCTTTGACAGAGGGAAGGAATGCCTTGAGTGCAAGTCGGATCGCCCGGAGCTCCAGAAGGTTGATATGGAGCCGGGACTCCGCCGGAGACCAGAGGCCTCTGATCTCCGCCTCCCCATGTGACCGCCCCATCCCAGAAGGGACGCGTCCGTCACAACTGTGTGCTCTGGCTGGGGAAGGGAGAGGGATCTGCCCATGACCCATTGCCGGTTCGAGAGCCACCACTGCAACTGTCTTGCAGTCCCCTCCGAGATCTGGACGTGATCGGACAGGTTGCCCTGGTGCTGCGCCCACTGGAACTTCAGGTCCCACTGCAGAGCCCGCATATGCCATCTGGCATGATTGACCAGCAGGATGCAGGAGGCCATGAGGCCCAGCAGCCTCAGGGTCATCCGTACCGAAACCCAGGATAAAGGCTGAAAGATCGGAATCATAGCCTGAATATCCCGGACTCGCCGTTCAGGAGGATAGGCCCGAAACTGCGTCGTGTCCAGAACTGCTCCGATGAAAAGGAGCTGTGGAGAAGGAATCAGATGCGACTTTGGCACATTGATGGAGAACCCCAGCGAGTGCAGGAGTTCGGCCGTAGTCTGGAGGTGGGAGACGACTGCCTGGGACGAGCCCGCCTTCAGCAGCCAGTCGTCGAGGTAGGGGAAGACTGAAACCCCTGCCCGGCGCAGATGAGCTGCGACCACCGCCATCACTTTCGTGAACACCCGAGGGGCACTGGTAAGGCCAAAAGGGAGCACGGTGAACTGAAAATGCTCGAGGCCTACCGTGAACCGAAGGTAACGCCGGTGGGCCGGCAGGACGGGGATGTGGAAATAGGCGTCCTGCAAGTCCAACGCTACCAACCAGTCTCCGGGGTCGAGGGCAGTCAAGACCTGAGCTAGGGTGAGCATCTTGAACTTCTCCTTCCGGAGGAAGCGATTGACGTTCCGGAGGTCCAAGATAGGACGCATGTCCTCCTTGTCCTTTTTGGGCACCAGAAAGTAGTGGGAGTAGCAACCACGCCCTACTTCTGGGGTCGGAACATGCTTGATGGCCCTCTTGGCCAAGAGGGCCGTGACTTCCTTCTGTAGAAGCACCAAGTGATCCCCTGACATGCGGTGGAATTGAGGTGGCAAGGCTGGGGGGGTGGTCTCGAAGGGGAGGGAGTAGCCCCTTCGGACAATGTCCAAGACCCACCTGTCCGAGGTGATGGGACGCCAGTGGTGAAGGTGATGGCGGACCCTGCCCCCGACTGGCGTACTGTGCACCTGAAAGGAGGGACTAGGAGGGCTTGGAGGCCGCGGACGGGTTGGAGGTGGTGGCCTGACCCGCACGCTGGTTGCCCGAACCGCCACGGCGGTATCCACGTCCTCGGCCACGCGAAGGCGCTTGCTGCGCGGGCCGTTGGCCGGGCTGTGGACGTGACTGGGCGCCCCTTCCGTGGCCACGAAAGGGGCGAAAAGCAGACGTGAGCGGAGGGCGCACAACAGCAAGGCCCAGGGACTTAGCAGTAGCCCGTGAGTCCTTGAAATGCTCCAGCGCATGGTCTGCCTTCGAACCAAAAAGACCGACTCCATCAAAGGGCATGTCCATGAGTGTATTCTGGACATCCCCTGAAAAACCAGTGGTTCTCAGCCAGGCGTGGCGACGCAGCGCCACCGTCGTTGCAAGCGATCTGCCCAGCGAGTCGGCGGTATCAAGGCCACAGCGGATGGTATATTTAGCCGCATCACGCCCTTCCGCAATGGCGCGGGTAAGCAGTGTCTGGACCTCCTCAGAACACTGCGGCAAAACAGTTGCCACCGAATCCCACAGGGAGTGGGTGTATCGGCCCAAGAGGCAAGCGGTATTAACAGACCGCAAGCCAGCACTGGAGGAAGAGAAAGCCTTCTTCCCAAAGTGATCCAGGCGCTTGGATTCCCTATCCGGAGGGGCGGTAGGGAAGGCGGTGTGGGAGGCAGAGGCTTGGACAACCAAGCTCTCAGGGGTGGGGTGTTGGGAGAGAAACAAGGGGTCGCCCGGAGCAGGGCGATGGCGTCGGGCCACGTTCCTATCCACAGGAGCCCCTGTGGTGGGTTTGGACCAGGCACCCAAAGAACGTCAGTCAGTGCCTCGTTGAACGGCAGCACAGTCTCCGCAGAGGAGGCCGCCGGCTGAAGCACTTCAGTCAGGATGTTAGACCTGACGACCACTGTAGGCAACTGGAGATGTAAGGCTCCAGCAGCTCTACGCAACACCGTTGCAAAATTAGCCCCCTCCTCCGTTGCCACGGGAGGAGACAGCATGCCAGAGTCAGGGAGGTATCCAGACCACTGGCATCCCCAAGTTCCTCAACCCAGTCCGGGTCAAACTCGCACTGTTGTGTGAGAGGGTCATCAGACCCCTCCCAGCTCTCCTGGTCCTCCTCAGGTTGAAAATATGGAGGAGGAGGGACATCAGGGACCCAAGGTCTCATCGGCGCCGGAAACGGCGTCGGGCGGCGCCGGTCCGGCTCCATGTCCGGACCCGGAGAGAACCGGGGAACGACGCCGCCCGGAGCCCCGGACGGCGTCGGAAACGGCACCGGGGACATCGGCGGAGGCGTGGTTAGGTCAACCGGCGTCGATGGGGGTTGCGGCACCACCGGAGCCGGGGTCGAGGCCGGGGCCGGAGCCGAGGCCGGGACGAAGGCTGGTGGGACAGGCGACGCCGGGACCGGAGTCGACGGCGACGCCGGAGCAGCCCCATCAGGGCCCGCGGGGCCCGAAGGCGCACCGGAGGGACCTTGAGGCCCGAAGAGGCGGGCCATGGCCGACAGGAATTCCTGTATATCGGCCGGAGTCGCCCCCGAGCCCGGGTAGGGCGGGTACTGCGGGGGTAACTCGACAGGCACGTCCGGGGCCGCGGGGGCGGTGCCGACAGGGACCTCAGCCGAGTCGCGAGACCGGCGAGGCGAAGTCTTAGAGCGATGACGCCGCTTAGACTTCTTGTGCTTCGACTTACCGGAGGAGCGCGAAGACTTTGAATCCGACGAACGGCGGGGACTCCGCGTCCGGCCCCTCGACCTCTCCCGGGACCGGGGCTTGGTGCGGCGCGGAGCCGAATGCCAGACTTCGAGGAGCTTTCGAGACCGCTCTCGCAAAGCCTTAGGATGAAGTTTCCGGCAGTCAGGACACGACTTCGTGTCGTGGTCTCGGCCGAGACAAAAGAGACACTCGAGGTGCGGGTCCGTGATCGACATCATGCGACCACATTCCTCGCAGGGCTTAAAGCCGGGCATCCCTACGACACCTTAGGAGTCGTGAAGACTCGTTGAAGAAACAGTGAAAAAATTCACCAAAAAAGATAGTCAAAAAGTGACTAGGGCACTGCTCTTCCCGGATCTGCGCTTACTGGCGCGGAAAAAGAAGAACTGACGTCAGCGCGCAGGGGCGGCGCCTAAGTACTGCCCGCGACGTCATCCCGGCGATCACGACGCCGACGACGGACGCGGAGCCGCACGACGCCGCCTACCGACGCGCAAGGGTACTGCTACGCAAAAAACTTTCCGGATCCAGCCTGACGCCTGGGGATATTCTAAGGTAAGGAATCTGTCACTAACGTGTCTCTTTCAGATTAATCTTTTAATTTCAGTTCTTTCGGGTCGCACAACAAAACAAACCCAGGACCATACATATTAAAGCAGCCGTATTGGAGCGAGAGGAGCGCGTATTATGTAAAACGATCTAAGATTGGTGTACCTCAGCCAATCCTAGTACGCTGCAAAAAAATCCGAAATGCTCATTGGCTCTAGAGTCCCCAAAGTGCCTCTGCAGTTGAGCAATATTGTTTATAATTACTGTTTGTCACGGACGGGGCAAGCTTGAACTGGACGGTGACAGTCGGTCTTGGCCCGGGTAGGTTGTGCTGTTGCTACCCACAATTCAGGACTGGAAGGGACGGTGCAGAGGGGCAAGTGGTGAATGGGTCGCAAATGAGTTATGTTTAGAACCCGGTCACGCAGACCCGGCATTGATCACCGATGAACCCATGCCCATAATGTTTTTCAGGCAATTCTGTATGCTCTGACAGTCTCTGTTTCTGACAAAGTGAAGCTGCGACGAAATCATGCACTTTTATCTAAGTCTCTGCACCTCCGTTGAGCCCTTCTCACGCAATCTGTCTTCGTTGTACTTGACATGTAACTGTACGCAGTGTAGCTGTTTTGTTGGCGGAAAAAGGTCTAGCGGTTTTAGGAATAATGTAAGTAGGACTGTTTGAGGACAAGCAGGTCATTCGCTCTGAGCTGTTAACAATTGGAAACAAGCGCGCGCGTCGCGCTGAACTAGGCAAAAAAAAAAGACGAGGGGGAGGGGAGAGAAGAGGGGGCCGGCGCCCGTTTCCCTTGCGGGAGCGAGCAGGAACCATCTGTCAAAGCTCGCTCCCGCAAGGGAATCGCCAAACGTGCACGCGTTGCCATTGTAGGCAATGCAATGCGTGCACGTTTTTGGCAGCAAAACTAAATCGATGGCTAAAGGTCTTTTTCCTATGCAGGCAAGACCTAAAAACTACAGCTAGGCACTTTGCCAAAAAAGGGTCATTTTTCACTGCGAAATTGAGGTGTGACCACGTTGCGTTTTGCACCGTTTCCTGTCGCAGGCACTAGGCCGACCCACACAAGTGAGGTACCATTTTTCTCGTAAGACTTTGGGGAACGCGGGGTGGGTGGAAATTTGTGGATCCACGCAGATTCCAGAACTTTCCACCACAGAAATGTGGGGAAAATGTGGTTTTTTTGACAATTTTTTATGTTTGCAAGGGATTCTGGGTAACAGAACCTGGTGGGAGGCAGTCAAGTCACCCCATCCTGGATTCCCCTGGGTGTCTAGTTTTCAAAAATGTATAGGTTTGCTAGGTTTCCCTAGGTGCCGGCAGAGGTAGGGTTCAAAAACTACAGCTAGGCACTTTGCAAAAAAAGGGTCATTTTTCACTGCAAAATTGAGGTGTGACCACGTTGCGTTTTGCGCCGTTTCCTGTCGCAGGCACTAGGCCGACCCACACAAGTGAGGTACCATTTTTCTCGTAAGACTTTGGGGAACGCGGGGTGGGTGGAAATTTGTGGATCCACGCAGATTCCAGAACTTTCCACCACAGAAATGTGGGGAAAATGTGGTTTTTTTGACAATTTTTTATGTTTGCAAGGGATTCTGGGTAACAGAACCTGGTGGGAGGCAGTCAAGTCACCCCATCCTGGATTCCCCTGGGTGTCTAGTTTTCAAACATGTATAGGTTTGCTAGGTTTCCCTAGGTGCCGGCAGAGGTAGGGTTCAAAAACTACAGCTAGGCACTTTGCAAAAAAAGGGTCATTTTTCACTGCGAAATTGAGGTGTGACCACGTTGCGTTTTGCGCCGTTTCCTGTCGCAGGCACTAGGCCGACCCACACAAGTGAGGTAACATTTTTCTCGTAAGACTTTGGGGAACGCGGGGTGGGTGGAAATTTGTGGATCCACGCAGATTCCAGAACTTTCCACCACAGAAATGTGTTTTTTTGGACAATTTTTTATGTTTGCAAGGGATTCTGGGTAACAGAACCTGGTGGGAGGCAGTCAAGTCACCCCATCCTGGATTCCCCTGGTTGTCTAGTTTTCAAAAATTTATAGGTTTGCTAGGTTTCCCTAGGTGCCGGCAGAGGTAGGGTTCAAAAACTACAGCTAGGCACTTTGCCAAAAAGGGTCATTTTTCACTGCGAAATTGAGGTGTGACCACGTTGCGTTTTGCGCCGTTTCCTGTCGCGGGCACTAGGCCGACCCACACAAGTGAGGTACCATTTTTCTCAGAAGACTTTGGGGAACGCGGGGTGGGTGGAAATTTGTGGATCCACGCAGATTCCAGAACTTTCCACCACAGAAATGTGGGGAAAATGTGGTTTTTTTGATAATTTTTTAGGTTTGCAAGGGATTCTGGGTAACAGAACCTGGTGGGAGGCAGTCCAGTCACCCCATCCTGGATTCCCCTGGGTGTCTAGACTTCAAAAATGTATAGGTTTGCTAGGTTTCCCTAGGTGCCGGCAGAGCTAGGGTTCAAAAACTACAGCTAGGCACTTTGCCAAAAAAGGGTCATTTTTCACTGCGAAATTGAGGTGTGACCACGTTGCGTTTTGCGCCGTTTCCTGTCGCGGGCACTAGGCCGACCCACACAAGTGAGGTACCATTTTTCTCGTAAGACTTTGGGGAACGCGGGGTGGGTGGAAATTTGTGGATCCACGCAGATTCCAGAACTTTCCACCACAGAAATGTGGGGAAAATGTGGTTTTTTTGACAATTTTTTATGTTTGCAAGGGATTCTGGGTAACAGAACCTGGTGGGAGGCAGTCAAGTCACCCCATCCTGGATTCCCCTGGGTGTCTAGTTTTCAAAAATGTATAGGTTTGCTAGGTTTCCCTAGGTGCCGGCAGAGCTAGGGTTCAAAAACTACACCTAGGCACTTTGCAAAAAAGGGTAATTTTTCATTGTGAAAATGTGGTACGTCCACGTTGCATTTTGAGCCATTTCCTGTTGTGGGCACAAGGGCTACCCACACAAGTGAGGTACCATTTTTATCGGGAGACTTAGGGTAACACAGAATTGTAGAGCAACTGTTATTACCTATTGACTTTCGATGCATTTCTGCCTTCCAAATGAAAGACAATGTGTAAAAAATAAGTCATTTTGAAAAATGACCTATAATTCTCATGCTAGTATGGGTACTCCCAATTTCGGAAATGTGCAAATATCTACTGTTTCTAAAATCTACATTTTGTTCCCATTTCAGAAATACATAGGTGTCTTTCATAACAATTTTTCCATGTATACATTTTCCCAAAATAATTGCTATATACCCGGTACTTAAAAAAAATCATTGCAAGATGTTGCTCAATTATTGGCTCTGGGTTCGTCGGGTTCTTGGTGAACCTACAAGTCCTATATATCCCCACAACCAGAAAGGTCCAGCGGATATAACGGTATATTGCCTTCAAATAGCTGTCATAATTAGAAGAAGTTACAGGTGAAAACGTTGACACAAATGGCTGTTTTTTTCAACTAATTTTCAATTTTTCCTTTATTTAACTGTTAGTTTCTATAAGGAAAACTTTAAGGATCTACACAAATGACCCCTTGCTGAATTCAGAATTTTGTCTACTTTTCAGAAATGTATGGCTTTCCAGGATCCATTATTGGTTTCATACCCATTTCTACCATTAACTGGAAGGAGGTTGAAAGCACAAAAAATAGCAAAAATAGGCTATGTCCCAGAAAAATGCCAAAACTGTGTAAACAAAGTTGGTTTCTGACAAAAGTCTGCTTGTCCCTGAAAGCTGGGAAGATGGTGATTTCATCCCCACAACCCCTTTTTTGATGCCATTTGCAGGAAAAAATCAAGACGCTTTCATCTGTAGCCCTTTTTTCGCATTTTTCCCCAACAAAACAAAATTTAGCTGTATTTTGACTAATTTCTGGGTCCCCTCCAGGGGAATCCACAAACCCTAAGTACCTTTACAATCCCCATGATGTTAGAAAAAAAGGACGCAAATTTGGCATGGATACCTTATGTGGTCAAAAAGTTACAGGGGCCTAAGCGCGCACTACCCCAAATAGCCAAAAAAAGGCTTAGCACAGGAGGGGAAAAGGCCTAGCAGCGAAGGGGTTAAAGGTACTGACTAATAAAAACATTTGTTATTTCATCCAAAGGTTAATGGAGAGAATTTGCACTATGTGAGAATATCCAGTGATCAATGCTAGATCTGAAACTCTGAGCAGATGTTCAAAGATGCTGCGAGTTAACAGCCATGTAATATGCACACAAATGGTAAAAGCTGTTCAATTAACTTTACCTGCTGGAATCTCTTTAAATGAAGAGTAAGTATAGGGGGGGCAAACGAAATGAGCATTTGCTTTTTGGCATTGGTGTAAACATGTTTCTTTTCGTTTTTCTCACCTGAAAACAACAAACCATAAGTTAGGAGCCATCACAAATGCGCTTACAGATAAAAAAAAGAGAAGAAAGCAACAGATTAGATCAGAAACAGACAGTACCTCATTACCAGCTAATTGCCCAACTAGCCTTTCATAAAAATGCATGTCTCTTTTTGACTTTATTTGAATACAGGATTCCAGGCGGCAAACTGGCATAGTTGACTGGTGCCACTTTCAAAATCCGCATGAATGCTGTGGGAGTGACATCCTGGCTATGTGGAACAATGACATGATCAGTGCATCTTTAAAGCTCCTATCATTTTGACTTTAGATTTGGGCATTGTATTTCCTAGCACACGTATTATATATAACCAACAACAGAAACTAGCATCGATAAAGCTGTTAGTCAGGATTTTCGTTTCATGTATGAACACGTACACAAAATATATACACTACTATTGACAACGAAAATGTATTCATGCACAAATGCAGATAAAGTAATATACCCACAGATATCCACGGACAGACAGACAGACACCCCCCCCCCCCCCCCCCAATGCACACAGATCCACCAGCAGACAAGCAGACACCAATGCACACAGATCTCAGGTAGTAATGATGAGCCTAAATGACCACAGGCATTAATGAGCCTCAATGGCCCTAGGTAGCAGTAGCCGTCAAAACTTCCCGGCAGTCTCAAACAACAAGTTCGTAGTTACTGAATGAGTACATATTTTGATGAAACTGCGATTTTGTTGAAAACAGACACATGACCCCTTCGGTGCCTCTCCTAGATCAAGATAGGGACCATAGTTGAGCAATATACATCTCTCCTCGCTCAGGGGCTCTGTATGCAAGGTGTCATTTATACTTCTTGTGCTAGCGAAGAAGTCTGATGTTTGAGACTACCATCAACAATACATGCAACAGAAGGAAAAAAACGGAACTGCTAATCCCACTCATACAAATGGTCTTTCAATAAAATGCTTGTGAAAAAGAAAAGCTCCCTATGTCTTGACTGATTATTGCCATCAACAAATTGCTGACGAAAATGTGCTGATCCCTAAGTGACTGACACAGCAAGCAATAGCTGAGGAGAGCTGAGATGTAACCCTCTCTACATAATTTGCAATAATTTTCCATGAATGGACCAGGATCCCTTAAGTCAAATCTAAAAGTGTAAGACCGTACTTCATTCTTCCTCTACAGTCAGAACTGTTGTTTTTAGCAGCTGTGTATCTTTGCCAGTTTAACTTTTGATTATTTGTGACTGTAACTATGCATAATTTACTATTTATATATTCTGATTTACCGAAATTAATATGTATAATATTTACGAAGAGAAGTCTCAGGATGGCTGGTTAGAGTTCAGGATGGCTGCTTGAGCAGCACCCAGTTGGACCTGTAGTGAGTTTGATGCAATGATCATCATTGCTTGATGTGTCCTGCTCCTACAACACCACTGCAGAGGCCTTCCTTGCAAAAAAGCCCAGTTCACCTCAGTACCCGCCGCCTCAAGAGCTCCCTTGGCCGCATTACCATGCTACACCAGTGGTGGCGACCCAGTTGTGCTCCAACACCTCACATGGGAACAAGGGGGTACGGGCTTGCTAAATACACCTGGGAGTTAGCTGGAAGCCTGTTGGAGTCCAGGTGGGCAGAGGTGCCCTGAGGAGAGCTGTCTCGACAGGGCTGGTGCCAGTGGGCAAAAATGGTCCTGCACCTGTACTCTTGTCCCTGGAGGGGAACCCTCTGAGGTATTCACGGTCCAACCTTGCCTGGTGGGACTAATAAAGTTCACTTTTCTGAAGTTTGTAACACATGTGTATCACTAACACTTGAGAGCCAAGATGACTGACTGGAGGAAACAGAAAGATAACTACTTGCGGTCTCTGGGAAGTTCTTCTAGTAGATCCCTGCATAACATTCTTGCAGATCCCACTGAAGAACATGGTCTTATGAGTAGTGAGAAAATGCTCCTGGGATCAATAAATTCACTGTTCACTGAGATGGCAGTAAAGACTGACAACACTGAAGGGGCAGTTAAGATGGTGGAGCTTAGGAGAAAGAGAGAACATCACAATGGGTCCAGGCCACACTGGAACACCAGGAGAAAAGGGATTCTGCCATTAAGGAACTAATGGTTTTTAAGGATAGCAAAATTGACGGATCACCAAACTCAACTTGAAGATCGATACGTTAGATAAGTTTACGTTAGATAAGTTGAGGAAGAAAACTTTCCCCAACCTACTGGGGGTTTCCTCGCACATTACATTAGGCACAAGGAAGGCTCTTGAGGATGCTAAAGGACTTGTTGGAGAACGAAACTGGAGAGGATGGCCGGCTGGTGAAGAAAGAGTTCTGAATCACTACTTAGCAGTGCAAGAAGAAAACAGAGGCAGGAAATAGTGTGAATGGTGCACATGCTTTTGACGGAGCGGATAGATGATCATTTGAAGCCTTCCATTTACCAGAAGATGGTGACACTGGGAGGGGCTTTAATTCTGTTGTTCCCGGATTTAAGACCCCATTACTCTTGCTTCAAAGACGTCATTTAAGGTTAGAAGGAAGCTGGTGGTTAGGGGTTGGTTAAATTGGTGGGTTTTCCAGCCAGACCTTTGCAAGGAAATTATGGGAAACAATTTGTTTTTGCACAGGAAGACTTGTCTTGGCCATTTCTAAATAGCTAGAAAGTGAATTCTGGATTAACAAAAGTTACAGTATCTTAGCTGAGTCACCTGGGGATGTTCTTGGGAGTACTGGAGGAAAGGGTTTTTCGTTCATGCCAGACCAAGGGTGTACTTCCTGCTTCCTCTGGAGAACTGAAGAGCGACTTCCGATAAGGGGAGTCTTTGATTTGTTCTGTATCTAGTTTTTCATTATTAGTTTCTATGGATCTCCTAGGTTGCTAAGAATGGGATGGAAATGGCTTTTCGTTGTTGGCGGACACACCAAAATGATTTCTCTTGTTTCCCGTTTCTAAGGCATGCATTGGGGATAGAAAATTTGTGAAGGATATTGTTGCGATGCCTAATGTTCTGGAGATGCCACGTCCTGTTATGCAATGTTTAATTAATAGATTTAATCCATAAAAAAAGAACTCAGTTTCAGAAGCTAAAGTTTTACAAATATAGATAACTGATAGAGTTAATGGGGCCATGATAAACAAGCATTGGCAAAGCCAATAGGTCTCGCCTTTGGGAACTTATAAGTGTTTAGCCAGAGCTATTGGCTTTGCTAATGTGTTTAAGCTATGTTGTGTAGTAGTGTGGCTTGTGTGCAGCATGTTACAATGTTTTAATAAAAAAAGCTGGTGGGGAGTGGCCCTGCAGAAGAATGAATGTGGGAAGGATGCTGCTACAGGAGAACGTTTATTATGTGGATTTTCTCATAGTGATGTGATGAGGGAATCGTGCTCCGAAAAGGAACAGCAAGCAATCGCTGCATGCCGCCTTACTTCGGGAGTGCAGATCCGCAACGAAGTCATACATTGCCACATAGACAGGACGCTGAGATCAGCAGACCTTCCTCTCTTTCAACTGGTCAACACAAAAGAGAAGTAGGACTGATGCGCACACGGCGTGGCATCCATTGTAGACACCAGGAGATCAACAGGTCTTTTGTGCCATAACCTCGTCTATGCAAACTAAGTAGGTCTGATGCACAGAAGGCATGGTGTCCACTGCAGCCACTACGAGTGTCAGTCTGCTGGAGTATTTGCAGTTTCTATTCGGCAGCTACTCCAGCAATCTTAAGCCCTCTCTGTTCCACCCACAGCATCCAGAAATGGCTCCTAACTGCATGACAAGCTATATAAATCAAATAAGCGTGATTGGATAGCCGTCACCCTCTTTACCAGAGATCTGATTGCAATTGCATGGTTGGCATTGAAAGAACACTGATTGTGCTGCTTCAAAACCATTAAATGGCACTCAGTGGTCTTTCCACTACATACACCGCAGCCCTGTTACAAAGAAAACATGTTGCAAGCACTTTAAATTTATAATCTGCCAACTAATTTGCGCAATCCGAGGCAAACATCAAACCTTCTGATAGTGCACAGGCCCATTCAAGCATATCAAAGCACAGCGTTGGGTACAAATGGATGTGGCATGCTAGAAACAAAAGGAATCTAAGAAAGGGAATTAGAATAAATCAAAAACTCTGTTTTCAGGCTGAAAGTTACACGCACACCTTGAAGAGGCCCATTTGGCTGGCCTTGTAATCAAGCGGAGGGATTACAAGAGAATAAATAACCTTCGATAGAGGCAAAGGTGTCAGGAAGTGGCGAGCAGTGAAAGTTCGCTGAATGTGTAACAAAGAAAAGCACGCATAACGGGAGGGCGCTGCAGGAGGAGTGGCAGCTGCTCCTGTGCTGAATTTTCAGAGACAACAGGGAGTGAGGAAAGACGCGGATAGGGTAAGGTGGACAACGGGAAGGAGTAAACGCACAATGTGTACTTGTGGGGGTAAGATTTGCTTAATTTGAAATGGCGCTCATGTCCGACCCCGATAGGTATGCGTGATGGACGGCGGCCATGAAGAAAGATGAAACGGCGCATGTTCTGTGATTACTGTCTTTGCCTGTGGTTGTTACAGTTTAAAAATGTAGTTTTAACCTGCCTGTGATTGTATATTTTATCACCTGTTTTGTGTGTTAAACTTGTGGTTTTCCTGCCCATGATTGCTTCCATTTAACGTGTTGAATTGTGGGATTTGCAGTCCAAACTCTGTAGTTTGTCGCTCTCATTCCTGGTGACTATTCAGTTTTCCCTCCAAATTTCTCCTTTGCTCTGTGCTAAGACCTGTATGTTAAACAGTGCACCCCCAGCCACCATTTTGTGTTATCAAGCCAGTGAAACCAGCCCCCCCCCAGCCTCCCCCTCCAGCAACAGGGATTTTCTACATCAGAGGGTGCTTCTGTGAGCTGTTTAAACTGTGTTTAATAGGGACTGTGCACTTCGTTTTTTGGCCAGGAGAGGGAGTAAAGTTGTATTCAAACAGTATTGTTAGATTTCAAGTTTGTGAGGCCTTTACCTGCAGAAATCCAAAGTGTGGATTGAGCCTGTCTGTCTCCTAGGAGATTCTGGACAGGAGAAGCAGCTTTCACCCCCACCCCCAGGCCAGCAGGCCTAGGACTGGGGATTGGCTATTCAGCTCCCAGGCAACTCTGAGCCCTCCCCTCACACCTGCCCAGGTCCCTTAAGGCTTTGCTGGGTGCACCCCAAATCATTCTCCTCCATCTTGTGAGTTGCAGCCTACCTGTGCCCCAGATTGCAGTGAGCAGAGTCCAGCAAGTGGTAAGGAGGCAGACTAGTGCTGTCTCTTCCCTCCTCCAAAAGGTTTTAAAAAACGATTTTCCCTTTCTGTGATTACTGTCTTTGCCTGTGGTTGTTACAGTTTAAAAATGTAGTTTTAACCTGCCTGTGATTGTATATTTTATCACCTGTTTTGTGTGTTAAACTTGTGGTTTTCCTGCCCATGATTGCTTCCATTTAACGTGTTGAATTGTGGGATTTGCAGTCCAAACTCTGTAGTTTGTCGCTCTCATTCCTGGTGACTATTCAGTTTTCCCTCCAAATTTCTCCTTTGCTCTGTGCTAAGACCTGTATGTTAAACAGTGCACCCCCAGCCACCATTTTGTGTTATCAAGCCAGTGAAACCAGCCCCCCCTGCCTCCCCCTCCAGCAACAGGGATTTTCTACATCAGAGGGTGCTTCTGTGAGCTGTTTAAACTGTGTTTAATAGGGACTGTGCACTTCGTTTTTTGGCCAGGAGAGGGAGTACAGTTGTATTCAAACAGTATTGTTAGATTTCAAGTTTGTGAGGCCTTTACCTGCAGAAATCCAAAGTGTGGATTGAGCCTGTCTGTCTCCTAGAGATTCTGGACAGGAGAAGCAGCTTCCAACTCCCTGGGCAGCAAACCTTGTCTGAGGTTGCTGGGACCTTATATAGTCTGCTAGTGGCTGCTACATGTATACACTGATTGGTGGTTGTATCTGATGTTTCTATTGGTTTGAGTTAGTGTCCTCATTGGTTGGGTATTTGAGGGTTCTGATTGGTTTCTGGATCTGTGATTCAATCAATGTAGGGTTGGGACTAGGGCTAGGGTTATGATTTCTATTGGAAGCAGGGACTAGGGCTTCCTGTTTTAATGGTTGTTGGGACTAAGGTGGAACTAGGACTAGGGTTAGGCCTTTAATTGGAAGTAGCGATTAGGGCTTCTGGTGTTATTGGTTGCTGGACTAGGTGTGGGACTAAGAGTAGGGTTAGGCTTTCTATTGGAAGTAGTGACTAGGGCTTCCCGTCCCATTGGTTGCTTGGACTAGGGTTGGGACTACTGGTAGGGCTAGGGCCTCTATTGGACATAGAGATCAGGGTTTTTTTAACTGATTGGATGCTTGGAGTAGGGCTAAGATTGGCTGTAAGGTCCTGATCTCCTATTGGTTCTAGCTTTTAGGGCTAGTGTTGTGATTGGATAGTATTAGGGCTAGGGTTCCCATTGGCTGATGGGGTCACCTGATTACTAGGGGTATCAAAGGCCAGGGTTAGGGCGTCTCAGCCCGGGCGTCTCAGCTAAGGGCAGAGAGGACAAGGGTGAGTGCCTGTTTGAGCCTGTTCGAGACGGGCCAGGGCCAGGAATGCTGCCCATCTTCCCATTAATTAATGTGTCTATTACTTTTCTCCTGAAAAAGCATATCTAATGCACTACCCTATTTCACATCCGCTACCTCTATCAATATTTTTAATCTGCATATACTTACCTCCTTTATGCATCTATATACTCTCAATGTACTTATGGATCTATATATTTATCACTTTCTTTCTAATTTAGCATTTCCAATGCACTACCCTATTTCTCAGCCTATACTTCCCTCAATATATCTTCTAGCCCAACTTTTTGACTCATCTCAAACTTCTTTCTACTACTTTTTCCAATTCACTACCCTATCTCACCCTATACATCTATCATTATATCCTCTACACCCACTCTCTCATTTATCGCAAACGCCATACCACTACTATGTTCCCCAAAATAACCCTTTCTTGACTCTCTCCTACTCTACCCCTCCTTGTATCTTCTGACACCTCCTTTACTGTACCAATGCCCAAGACAAACCTTTCTAAACTCTTCCCTCTGACTCTTCCCCTCCAAAACCCTTTTTACTCATCAAAAAGCCTCCTCCTACTGCTATGACCTACAAAAAGAAATCCTTCACTCTTCTATCCCACAACTATCCTTTTCAATCAAAATAACAGACTAGCATGTTCACTTCACTAATTCCATATTCCACTATACTAATTCACCACTAATCCTTTATGGGTTCCAGAGTAGCGTGCTACTCGCCAACAAAGCGCTTCAACACCCACCAGGGGTAACAGGCGCTATATGAATGCAAACCTTTCTTTCCCTTCTATCCCTCCACTATCCTTCTCACTCCAAATAACTGACTAATATCCACCACTCAAATTACTTTCATATTTCACCATACTAATTCACCACTAATCCTTTATGGGTTTCCGGAGTAGCGTGCTACTCGCCCAAAAAAGAAAAGCAATTCAACACCCCATCAGGGGTTAGAAGCGCTATATATATGCAAACCTTTTTTCCCTCTTCTATCCCTCCGCTATCCTTCTGAATCCAAATAACTGACTAACATATCCACCACTTAAAATTTACTTGCATGTTTCACTATACTAATTCAACACTAATCCTCTATGGGTCCCGGAGTAGCGTGCTACTCGCCGAAAAAGCGCTTCGACGCCTCGTCAGGGGTAGTAAGCGCTATACAAATGCAATTACAATACAATACAATACGAGCAGAGGTAGGCAGACAAACAACAACAAGCGCGGCCGCGAAAGCGACCGCGCTAGGTTAATTAGTAACATGAAACCAGGAATGCATCTGCCAGCCTGCGCGCCGCTACTCGCTCCCGAGACCCAAACGCCATGGGAGTCAACGTTTAGAGAAAAGGCGGGACATGCACCCGCCTTTGGCCAATTGCGTGCTTTCATTTTTGAAAGCCACACGCAAAGGCCAATAGAATGTGTGGAACTTGAAAAACCACACGCCCAAGTTTTGACAAAGTCTGGAGTGATTCCAAGAGGCCTCCGCATAGAGCAGCAGCTCGACCTAAAAACAGCCAGAGTACAATTTTTGAAAACTGATTTCCATTCGTGCACTGACTAGCACCGACTTAGGAGTGAATCTAAAGTGTTTCCACAAAATCAACCCCTCGAGGGACTGTGGTTTTATTCTTTCTTGGCAGAAATGTATACACTCGTGTAATAACGGTCCAAAACATAATTTATTAAATAAAGAACTTAAGAATTATGCAGGTGCTTATTCTCGTGCTGCTTTTGTTTTTTTGTACCTGGAAAACGCTGTACGCACAAAAGCTGCAGGGAAGTTTATAAAAACAAACTACGGAGTTGAGTGAGAAGCAGAACCAATCAGAGCACTGTCCATCATCCAAAATCATCAATGAATGCATGGGGTACATGTATAACGCAAACCTACACGGAGGCAGCAGAGTAAAGTGCAACCTGGAACAAGCAGTGGCCAAGCCAACAGTTCTCACCTGTAAAGGTCCAGGATTTGGCTTTGTCAATGTCTTTTGCAACTGGCATCTGCACGATGGCATCGAGTACTTGACATGTGTGGGCATGTGTCTCGATGCAGGGCAGGCACCTTTAATTTACTGTTTTAATATAGAGGACGGGCAGGTTAGAGTGGTAAATCAAAAATGTAAAGTTTGTGTGCTAAGGGAAGGAAGCGAGCGGCTCGCCACCACTTAGCAGCTGCCGGACCCTCGTAAAAAAAAAATAACCTACTATAACATGGGGAGCACGGCAGGGAGAATTAGGAGAAAGGGGAATTAAGAGAGCACACATGTTGCACTTTATGCATGGAGAGAGAGCATGAAAACACATGCACTCCTATGGAGTGCTAAATACTAAACAAACATTTGCAAAGCCAATAGCTTTGACTTAGGGCTGCTGGATGAGTCTCCGATGATGGACCTAAGTAGGCCAGGTGTGTCACAGGCAGATCTGAGGCTGTGAGTTGCCTAGGATAAACACTACAGAACTCACCTACATGCCAAGGCACTAACAAAACATCAAGGTAAAGAAAATCAACAAAAGAGGTCCGATTCCGATCAATGCAATAAAAAAAAGCTCAAAAAGGTCAAACAGCAGACCAGAAAGTCTTCTTGAAAAAGCTAGACACCTCACGAAAGTCCAGAGTAGTGTGAAGTAATGCTACCACAGTTAAGCGAACAAAAACACCTTAATATTTCTTTAAAAACGTCTCTGCTGACTAAAACAAGTGATTCAATTTAAGTTGTAACATTCTTTGTCAAGTTTTAGTCATAAACCACATGCCTTCGGTAAACATGGGAACACAATCACCTAACGACACCAGAACCGAGAAATACCACAGAAACGTTAAACATACCTATGCAGTTCTATAAAGAACTTGAATCATACTCATGTTTGCATCACATCTTCAGTCCCTAATGAGTGATGAACAGCAGGAGTGTACAATGACTGGGCGTCAGTCAGGGCGACGGAAGAGTGAGTCACTGACCAGTAATAAGTTAGTATTCTAAGTGTTTCTCCTTGGAGGTGGTGAATTAGTACGTTAGTTTTCTAACTTGGTACTTTGACATCCAGTTTATTCCAAACCCAATGACAAGAAGATTACAAAGCAGAAAAGGCAGCAGCCACGGTCACCCTGGATCAGAAGATATTTTTGTGCAAACTACAAACTTTGTGAAGTGTAGTTTCTTTACAGATTTACCAGGCACATGCAAGTCTAGAAAACATTACTACTATTGCTTTCGCTGTTGTCACTAACATAGACTTTACTTTTTTACAATTCTCTTACGCAAAGGCAGTGGTGGGCATAGTAGCAGACAAGAAGCCTAAAAAGCAGACCACCCATCTAACATCTAAATTGTCCAGTGCCGCCTCAGCTCAGCTGAGGGACCTTGCAACATGGGTAGAGGGAATATTAAGGGAACCCCCCCTCTGTAAAAAGGGAGCAAAAATATTTGGACAAAAGGGGGTGTGCATTCATAACAATCTTGTCTCAGCAAAACTGCATTAAGACTTGTAGTTCAAGGATATTAAGAGTAATAGTCATTGCCACACAATGCATTTTTAACTTAGATAAAATCAAGGTTTGTTTGGGCCATCACATTCTGTATTGACCTGGATTAAATCATCCAATGAAGCAGCTAGATGGAGACCTCACATCTTTAGGACACACAGAAATGGGGCATGACCTTAGACTGCCAGCAGAGATATTGGTTAATTATAACAGATGATTAGCTAGTTAAGCCTGGAATCATTCATCAAGTAGTTACCAGGCAGCTCACACAGAAATGAAAAAAAGGATGTTCCACATTGAATTATTGCAAGGTAGAAACTGTCTCCCAATGAAGAACGCAAAAAAGAAAAGGAGAGACCTAGACATAAAACATAGTGTTGTAGATATACTAACAAGAACTGACCTGCGATCTGCTCTAAATCTGTTTGGAAGAAGATAATGTAAAAACTGCTTTAAGGATGAAGAAGAAATATTGTGATAGGAACTTAAAGTCCTCTGCCTACACCTGACAAATTAATACTGAACATTGACAGGGGAATAAGGACAAAGGAATCTAATTAAGAAAGATTTGCTGAATGAAATAAATGACAAAAGAAATGCCGGCGTAAGGCTTGAAATTAAAACTTTAAAAAATTGGTCTAAGGGTTAGGGAAAAGGTAAGAAAGCTTTCAGAAGACGGCTTAAGGTCTGTAAAACCTGATGTTATCATGTGAGTATATGGATGATTCCCAGTTGAGGGTATCAAGAGATTTCAAGTCTGGAATACCTAATGGAAGTAGCCTTAACATGAGCCAGTGAACGGAAAGTCCCCAAAATATATCACTAGACCAATGAGCGAAGGCCAGAGGAATAAGAAGCAGAATATATTGCCTTCATAAAACTCAACAAATACTCTACACCTAGACACATTATATGACCAATAACTGAGAACAGACACAGGATAGTGGATATACATGAAAACGGCAGGATGATTTAATGCAGCAAGCACACAATGAGGCAGAAGAAACAGAAAGCAAAAAGATGAGGACAGCAGGAAGGAGCAGTACAAAAGACAGACAAATGCACAGATATGTGACAAAAGTCAAGATTACAATTTGACTTATTTTAGTGGCCTCCATATTCATCACTTTGTAGGTTAGGAAGAGGTCTTGGTCAGACACAGTGGCATATCCAGCTAGTTGCTTACTCTGTTATATAATAATGGCACAAAAGCCCTGCCTGCTGATTCTGCTAATACCAACTACTGTTGCTAGGTACAGCGCATTTCTGAATCTCTAGCTGGAGTTCTGTGGCGTACAGACCCAGCGTATGGTTGGAAATGTTGGAACAGGTAGTTTAAATGCTCTAAGGGTCTTGGATAATGGGGGGTGGGCTCCCAACATAAAGCAATGCCCAATCACCCCCACAGGGAAGAAGTGAGGAATCTATGCAGAAATTAAACAGATTTCTTTGTTTTTTGGCTAGATTGTTTCCTCGTTTTTAGACAGTATCTTGGAATCACTGCCAAGCTTATGTCTGGGTGTACCTGGCGTGGCAGCTGCTTGTAAATCTAACAATTTTGAAATACAATTATTCTCTAAATACCTTAAGAAAGTACCCTTTCCTGAGCGTGTGGCTTAGTGGTGATGACACACAGAGATTTGATGTTTCAGAATGTCTCATGCAATGAATCACTTCAGTACAGCAGTCATCAGTCCAGAGGGGTTTGGCAGCATGGTGGGTTGGGCGCAGGGCTTGGCTGTGTACACAAGGGGTTCTGCACAATGATGGAAGAGCTTTTGATGAAATATAAACAATATTGGAGTTGGATGCAGTGTATTATCAAAAGCAAATTCATCCTCACAAAGTTTCTGAAAAAACACATTTAAACCATGTAACTCACTCTTAATGCACTCTCTTATGATATCACATATCACCCAACAAATGACATCATCAAAGACATCACCTCACCAGTGACATCATCAATGGTATGGCTATTTTTACATTTCTGTTGTCATTTACTGATGTTGAATTGTTAAGTACTGTTTGTTATTGTTCTCGCTTAACTAGCAGTTGACCACAGACTTCACCCACCCCTTATTTGTCTACACCAGTGGGAATGCATGGCCTTTGTCCATGTACAATGGGATTAGGCCCCAGGACTTGGCATTCAGCCAGGTCCAGCGTCCAATCTCCAGGTGTGGGCATAACGGTCTGTGCAAGTCCTTCAGTCATGCTCAGAGGGAACTGAGTGCAGACAATGGCCTTTGACCTCACCCTGCAGCCAGCCCCTGAATGGACACAGGTCACTGAGCATGGCCTTTGGCCATACACAGTGGGAAATGGCCGCAATGCCAGTTCTTCAACCGAGTGAAATAACATTCTCCTATGAAGTTACTATTGGTACTTCCTTTAACTTCAAACATTCCAATGCACTGAACTGCGGTAAACAGCTTAATCCCTGATGAATCTCAATGTTTTTTGACTCAGAGAAAATCAAAGGGTTTGCTCATTGTAGCCGGGAGGGCTCTAGAACACCTCAAGCAAACCTCATCTCTAAACAAATATAGCATATAAAACGTATGTGTTGGATATTTGTCTCGAACAGATTTCCTGCATGGCTGTACCATACTATTATTCTTCAGAAAAAAATCATGGTCCATGTTCATTTAAACATATAGCCACAAGACCAGGAGTTGCAAAAATGTATACCTGAGCACTGTTAAGGACACACATTCTCTTTTTTATATTTGTCTAGTGTCACAAAGTTTCTACTACTTGCTTTATACTTTGTGTTAGAAATGGGGGTCTCTAGTTGGCAATGGCTGGCCACTGTCCAAGTAGGGACCCTTCTTCCTAAGTCAGAGTGAGAGGGCTACCCTCTTTAATACCCCTGCTCAACCCTGTGGTAACGTAGCACGAGCAGGTAGGCTTATCTCAGAGGCAGGGTGTGAAGCATTTATGATCATACACAGTAACACAGTGAGGAACACTACAAAGGGACACCACACAAGTAGTTATTATAAAAAATAAGTATCTTTATATAAAGGCAGATTTATCACAAGACCAATAACTGTAAAAGCCACAATACTGTCAAAAATAGGATAGCTGTTGAAGGGCGGTCAAAAATAGTTCAAAGGTTGCAAAAATAAGGTTCAAGTTCAAAGCAGTGGTCTCTGCGACCCTTTCTTTCACAAAGTACCTGGGTTTAGTAGCAAAACCAACAAAGTGTCGCAAATAAGCTGTAGCGATGATTCTCGGCACGCGAGGCCAGCGATGCGTTGAAATCCTTGCCGCAAGGGAGGATGATGCGCCGATTTGCGGGATGCGTGCGGAGACGATGCGACAAACTTCTGCACGCTGGACCGTCGATGCGCTGACTTTCTTGCCGCGTGGGAGAAGTCGATGCGGTGATCCTGTTGCGCTGTGCGATCGTGTTGCGATGCGAAGACAAGACGCTCCGCGAGGGAGCGACGAAATTCGGTGCGATGCGATCAAAGTGGCGGACGCACGGCGTCCGCACTGCGATGTCTCGAAGCGATGATTTCTTTAAGGGTTGCGAGTGCGCGGCGACAGCAGCGCGATGATCTTTTCAGCGCGTCTCGGCTGCAACGGTTCGCAAAGGGGCGTCAGCGATGGTTTCGTGTTGCGGGCCCTCGGCGGAGGTAGCGCGATGATTTTCCCAGCGCTCTCGACTGCAGCGGCCCGCAAAGATGCGTTAGCGTCGATTTCTCACCCTCTTTTCTCTGATGCCAACTAGAGGCCCTGGAACTCACAGGAGCCTCCTCAGCAGATAGCAGTCCTCGCAGGGAGGAAGCAGGAGGTTGGTGGTGGAGTCTGATGTGCCTGAGACTCCAGCAGGAGGCTAGCTCTTTTCCTAGCCCTTGGGTAATTGCTGCAACAAAAATAAAAGTTCTCTCCAGAGTTCCTTTTCCTCTTCTTCAAGGTCCAGTGGTCACTGCTGCAGGCCAGTGCAAGAAACAACACACAAGCACAAGGACAGTCACTTCCTGCAGATTCCTCCAGTGGCACGGACAGAGTTTCCTCTCCAGATCCAAAAGCAATACAAAATGTAGGGGCTTGGGCACAGATATTTATACCCCAAAAGCCTTTGATCCTTGAAGCTACCAGTCACTGAACCTAGCCAGAACCAGTTCTGCTCAGGCCTGGAGCACTTTGTTTACCAGGCTGCATCCTTCCTTTCAGAAAGAGGGGGTCTGCTAGCAGACACACAGTGGGAGGTGGAGCCAGCATTCACCTTGCCAGGCACAGCCCTATTCAGGTCAAGGAGCCACCCCTCCCCACACTCTAAATGCAGATCTCTCTATTCAACCCAGGTCTGACTCAGCCTGTCCTGTCCCTCTAAACCCAGACAGCCAATACACATAACGGCAGAGCACACTGGAAGGTTTAGGCAAGAAAATACCTACTTTCTAAAAGTGGTATTTTCAAACACAGAATATAAAAATAAACTTCACTAAAAGATGTATTTTAATATTCTGAGCTCAGGCATACTAAATTCGTTTTTCTACCATGTTCCTGGGGTCAGTTAGGACTATAGAATGTAATAGTCAAACTGCCCATTCTAGCCTATGAGGAACAGGTAGCCTTACAGTAGTGAAAAACGAAATGGGGCATAATTCACTACCAGGACATGCTACACACACCAAGGCATGTCCTGCCTTACACATACAAGGCACCCTACCATAGGGGTGACTTACAGGATGCCAAGGGAAGGTTCAGGGACTGGGAAGTGAGTGCACTTCTCAGCCAAGATGGCAGTTCGGGACTGCACACAGACACTGCAGCGGCAGGTCTGAGACACACTTTACAAGCTGCTTCTGTGGGTGGCACACATCAGTGCTGCAGGCCCACCAGCAGCATTTGGTTTACCAGCCCTGGGCACACATAGGCCACACTACTAGGGACTAACAGGTAAACCAAATAAGCCAATCAGGGATATACCAATTCACATAGACATATTTACACAGGAGCATTCGCGCTGTGACACTGAATGGCAGTGGCACAGCGCCCAGAGCATCTAACACCAGTAAAACAGAGGAGACAACAGCGAAAAATGGAAGGGAGACCCACGCCAATGGTGCCAGGTCTAACACTTTGTATGGCTCACATTTTATATAAACATTGAATAAAACAATGTTTAGGACATTCAATGCTGCTTGATATATTTTCGAAGATTTCTGAACTATATGCTGAATGATTTCCAATCAGTGACCAAATTAAAAGTAATTCAATTACAATCTGAGACTGAACGAGATTGAGACTAACAAGAGGTCCTAGAATTAAACTCCTCATATAGCTTTGTTATTTGATGTTTGGTACGTGGCTACCCTGTATGGTTGAGAGTCAACAGAACAAGAATATGTTTTGTCATTTAATACCAGACTCTGGTGACCCCATAAGTTTAAAGAAAACTAAGGGAAGAGGAATTAACATCCACCCTCTGGGACCCACAACAGGGCTAATGTACTGGTGAGATGTTGTTTATTGAACTAATAACACTGAATAAAGAACTGCTTAATCACTGGCTAGAACACATCCCCATCTGAGATCCATTCCATCCCCAAGTCGTAATGTGAAGCAAACTGTAATTTACTTTTTACTTTACCTTAATAGTCTCTACAGTGCTTTGCATTACACTAGTCTGTACCAAGTCACCTTGCAAGCTCCAGCAAAGCTGAGAACGTTTTTTCCTACTGATTAATACTGCTGACCTTTCTGCCGCACCTGACAACTGACAATCTTGTAGACCGCTTATTGCTCGTGTCGGCATGCCTGGCACAGCTCATTACACTACAGCATATGTTGGCCTTGTAGGACGGAGTACAAAATTACACACCTTCCGCTGGACACCTCAATGAAAGCTTGTCACAGAAACAATGATGCATATGGTTGTACACTGTGTACAACTGTTTGACCCAGTTTTCTCTTTAAGCAAGCGTAGTGATATATTATTTTACTTTGCGAGTATTGTTATCATTTTACCTTACGTTGCTTGTTTTTGTGGTACGCCAGGTATGAAGACTTGTGTTACTTTATCATGAGTATATGTGGCAACTTCACCAATTCACTCATACTGGAGAATGGGAATGTCTACATCTAAACTCTCCTTAAACCTTTATAATCTTGCATAAGTACTACCCTAATGATAGAGATGACTTGGCGGGTGGCAGGTGGCACTAATTTACTTTTTTGCCCCACACTTCCTGAATGTTCACCTGGAGGTTACCATGTCAAGATTGAGGAACTGGACCGGTCACCCCCAACTACCGGCTTGTTAAACTAGACTTGAATTGAGGGGGCCTTATCGAAAGTAAAAATGGCTGCCCATCTTTTTCAGCCGACAGCAAAACCCTCATAATTCAACCTGAAACTACAATTTGTCTATCTGAATACAGGTGCATCTGGGCTCGAATGGCGGTGGCTCTACTATGATGGGCATACTTGCCTAGCGAATGGGCCAACTATATATCTGGAAATTCATCCTACAGCATTCAGCCTACAATATCACTACCAGACCTTTTGGTCGTCCCTCTACCTGGCCTGTCACTGTTATGAGACATTTTGATTTATGTTAAATAGAAAACGAAAACATTTTAACAAGTAGTTGTTAGTGGGTGTCCCGCGGAGACCCAGGAGAAGTGTAACAAAAATGTTTTTCTTTGTACGTTCTAAAACTCTGTATGAAAGATTAATACATATATCCTGCAATGAGAACTTAGGTAGAAAAGGAGCTGGACAGCAACCTATATAGTTTGTTCTGCGCAAAGAAATGATGGGCGCAGATATTAGAACATTGCTATTCAGAGCAATTGTTTTACCATTCCAATGTGCACATGGTGAAATGTATTTCTATTACATAAAAGAAGCAAGAGTCAGTAGGCCTCGGGCCTAGGGTAACTTTGTGAAAAATATTGAATGTTCCCTATGTGCAGAGTCTCTGTGCAGCCAAGCTGGTTAGGCCTTGTACAATTGAAAATGTATCCAAAAGAAGGCAAGCTGACCACAATTTTGCTTTTGCCCAGCTGCAAAGAGGCACAAGTCCCCATTGTTTTTATAAAAGAAATCCACAAACTCCGGTTCAGCACACAGTGAATCAAGAACTAGTATGCCAAGCAGAAGGCCTTCAGGAGCTAATGTGGAGAATTTCCAGATCCTAACTCTTCATCCCGTGAGAGAGGTCAGGCTACATATTCTTAAATGTTGCAAGTAAGCATTTGCTATAAATACAGGGCTTATTGTGTACATGGGCTATTAAATCAAGAGTGTCACCTCCGGTGATTGAAGTCCCTACTTCATTACAGCAAAGGGGGATATAAGAGACCCACGGGAAGTCAAGCAGGGAGTCAGCTGCAATTGGAATTGACAACAGTTCCTGAGGCAAACAACTCCTGCAGCAGACCAGATAGAGAAGTGGTTCCTTAGCCGCTCTGCAGACTGGTCCATGACTGGCCTGGTTATCTGGAGAATGAAGAAACCGAACATCCCTACAACACACATTAGGTCTTTATGAACCAGATCAAGGGGAAACATTAAATGGAATGTTAAAGTATTTTTTGCTATCAGAAGGGCAATGCAAGATTGTTCCCCACTCCTATCCTAAAACACCTATAATCTAGACACTTCATAAAGACATTGCTGAAGGAGGACCTGGAGTACAGACACCGCATGCCCTTCTGTGGTGTCCATCTAT
>CAWUFW010026018.1:0-37647 GCA_963921515.1 Calotriton arnoldi | reverse complement strand
CAAAGAGAAACAACCACAGAACCGTATGGTTTGTGTGACCACTTTTTCACCAGTATCACACACTGTTAGTAAGAGCATCATCAAACACTGGGAGGTTCTGAATGCAGGGATACTTAATTTAGAACGCCCCTTGTTTGCATTCCGAAAAGCAAAAAACATAAAAGATCACATAGTTCGGGCAGCCCTACCATCTACCAAAAGCACAGGAACTCTCAATGAGCTTTGGGGCCTCCCGCCCGTAACAGGACATGCCAAATGTGGTGACTGTATTGTTTGCCAGTTCACAATTGAAGGTAAAGAATTTGTCTTTGATAAAATCAGGATTGCATTGAAAACCTTTTCGAATTGTAACACCAACAATGTGATTTATGCCATTCTGTGTCCTTGCAATAAAATCTATATTGGAAAGACCACTCAAAATGCTCGGATACGGATTTGACAACACCGCAGCAGAATACGTTGCAATATCCCGAATGCACCTCTTGTGGAACACTTTCAGGCAGCGGGTCAACTGAAGATGACATACGCTGGACAATCATTAGCGTGATAAAACCACCACCAAGAGGTGCGGACATTGTACAGCTCCTTAACAAGGAGGAACTGAAATGGATCTTGAGGACTGGAAGTATTCATACAGGCCTCAACCTTCTGGAAGACTGGACTTCACTAATCTAAACACAATTTTTCTAAGTAGTCTTTCGATCTTTGTCCTCAACACAGACATTGACTATTGTAACTACCCTGTTTTTGTTCCCTTTTAACGTCTCATGTTTCTTTTTTATTTATCTCTCCTAATGTACTGAGCTTGATTATTCTTCAATGTACTCTATGGTGTTTTGATTTATGTCTCCTAAATGTATTCTAAAATCTATTGCCGACTCTGCCTTTATCTTAATGTATTAAGCTCAATTTCTTTTCAATGTACTCCACAGTGGCCAGATTCTCCTTCCTGGTGTACCTCTTTCTCTCAACCACTACCTATTAAGCACATGTATCTCTTCACACTCCAAGATGACCACGCTTTTGGCTATCAATAGTCTCTTTTTCATTTTTACTATCCCTGATCATCTGACCCACTGCTCCCAATAGGATGGCTCCTTAAATACCGCCTCCTCCCGGTTCACTCATTGCTTTGACCTGCTACACTGAATGGTTTGACAGACCAAGGACTACTATCGGTAAGCGCGTATGCCCTGCATGCTGGTTCTCACTCCTACAGATGATGCTGTCATAATCCTAATTACCTTTTTGCTCCTCTTTTCCAGCATTGGCCCAGAACTCTATTCAAGACCGCTACTGCGGCTTGTCATATACTTAATAGTTACATTGGAACTTCCACAATTGGTAAGCGCATGCGCTCCACACTCCGCGGCTACCCTTGTTTCTTCCGCCACTAATTCCCTTCCCTTCCACCCACTGCAGGCTTCCGTTCCCCGAGGCCTACTCCTTCGCACCAACACCTGGACCTCACGTACCACGTAGCTGGTCCTGTTTCCTTGATTTCAGGGAAGTCTGTCACCTGCCCTTGGGTAAGCGGACCCTCTGTGTGATATCTGTCCTGTCACCTTCCTGGGCTTCATTACAGCATTACACTACAAGCAACAGCGCGTTCTTTATCTCAGTTACCACTGTCTTTTTCTTTTTGTTCATCGCCGTCAACACGGCTACTAGTAGAGATAACTTCACCTTTTCAACACCCTCGCCAGATCTCGTTTCCAACTAGATCGACGGCAATTTTTCTATCGTTTTCCATCACCTTGGTTAGAAATCTACACTGCACGTTATTATCACGTGCCTGCTTTTGTGTTCAGGAGCCTCACGCATCCATCTAGAGACTACACTAGAGACATTCTAACGAGCACTTCTCGTCGACATTCCTTTATCTGTAAATTACTAATTTCCTTCTCCTTCTCTTTTTCTCCCCCATCCCAACCCTTTTTCCATGGTTCTAGCAATTTTAGCCATATGTAAACAGGCATGACATTCATAATGTCCTGAGGATGATCCCTGCATTCTCTTAAGGGATCGAAACGCCGTCGATACTTTGTACACCATATACGCTTTTATGCAAATGCCCTAATTTTTGTGTAATGATGTCTTCTATATATTATGTTTGTTCTACAAGAAATGTGTTTGAAACAAACGACTTCCTTTGCCTGAACCCCTCACTGTATACTGTACGTCTTTTTTGTCAAGTTGGATGCAGGCTTGCGTCCCACTATAACTGTTTTGTGTTCATTGTTTGCAAATATTGTTTTTCGACTGTATATTAAATATCTGCCCGGCTGGACAGATTCCTATAATATAGTACTGATTGGGTCTATATTCATTGTTCACACAAATTTTTTGTCTGGGGACCACTGTCTTTAGAAAGAGTTCAATTACCCAAAGGTCCCTGACCGACTGTATTTGGGTCCCCTTGTCCTTTTACAATAAGTTAAACATCAAGCACAGGTAAGAGAAGAAGTTTGGGGGAGGCATAATTAATAATGGAAATTAATTCATTAATTCACACACCCCTTGAGTCTAACCCTGGGCGTAGTTCGCGTAGTCACACTACACGTAGCTACGCAAAGTGAACTTTGCACTACGCGCGCTACGCGTAGCTACGCGAACTGCGTAGTGTGGTAGGGAAATGCTGTTCGCAATGATTGCACAGTGCCGGATGCTTGTCCGCACTGTGCAATCATTGCGAACGGCATAATGCACTGTGCAAGTGGTGGTTTTCTGCCGCTCGAGTAGATTTGTACTCGAGCGGCAGCTTTCTCAACGCGGACTGGTAGTTTCTCATCGCGAGCGGTCGCGAGTATACGCGACCACTTGCAATAAGAAACCTGCCCTCCCCGCGTTGAGAATCTCGCCGGGAGATTTATTTTCCACTCTCGCGATCGGCAACTTGATATTGCCGATCGCGAACAAGGAAAAAGTCTCGCCGGGATGTTGATTATGCTCGCTCGCGGTCACCAACTTGACGTTGAGGACCGCGAGCGAGCGAAAAATGCCCGCTACGCATTTTTGCACTGTGCTACGTGCGATTTGCATAGCGGGTAGATGCGCAAACTATGCACACTCCGCGAGCGTAGCGTAGTTTTCCGCCCAGGCCTACTTGAGTCCAGTTGCAGAATGCTTAGACTAGGAGGAGAGACTGACAGTACTAGTAGGACAAGTCACTCAGTGAGGGGACCGCATCTATCTGTTTTTGTCTTACAAAATCAGCTAATTATTTAAATCAAACACTGACTGTGGCCCTGCAGACACAAGGAAACAGTGTGACGTAAAACAGTAACCCCCCCACAAAACATTAAAAACATCGTATGTAAAGTATAAATATAATTTAATCCTCTAACAAAAATAAACTATGTAAAAAATCCATCAACAGCACCTGACCCACCCCTCTCCCTAACACCAACCAATGTCCAAAATGAAAAAGTCCAACCAATTGTCCATGTCCATAAACCCCAATGCCCAATTCCCACCCTCCAAAAGAAGCTTTAAAAAAGGGGCAATCCAACAGCGTCTCAAGTTCAACTCTCATCAGTGGGCTCGCTTCTCCAGGACATTTATACGCTCCTTTAGGCAGGTCATGCAGCACTTCAATGCCCGACAATTGCATCTACAGGGGGGGCAGCAGTGCTGGATGAAGTGCGGTGGCGGGCGGCTGCCAGACGGCGGTGTCGTAACACTGGAGGGGCCTGGGCCTGGCTGGGGCCCGGGGCATTGGAGGAGGCTGCAGCTGCTGCCGCCTCCTCCTCCTACACCAGAACCACCAGCCGCCGGTATTCAGTTTGTATGGCCTCCTGCTTCCGGCACCGGGCCCTGGCTGCCAACTCCTTCCTGTCTGGTTTAGAAGATTTCCCTGTGGAAGGAGTAGCTATATCAAGAAGAAAAAAGACTATTGTAACAATATACTCTTAGCAAGACAGTAAGACAAATTAATTCTACACACAGTGGCACAGTAGCACTAGCAAGCACAGTACATAACATTTGTGGTATGTATCTATCGTCCCACTTCCTCGGCCTCTAACATTTGTGGGATTTTCAGGCATTCAACCACCAATGCATCTGATTCCTATCAGCCACCTATGCATGCATCCCACGTATCCTTCTCTGCCAGTCATAAATATTACATCTTGCCCGTCCTTCCTCCTTTCAACCCTTCTTTCCCTTTTCGTTCAACCCATCCATCAAGGTCATCTGATCTGACTTTTAGTCTTCTCCATAAAACTTTCACAGCTGAGTTGAAGTCAGATAGAAGAGGCCATTGGTTACTCAACAACACTCCCGCCGCTAATACTATTGCTAATGCTAAGTAAAGGGTGTCTTCTTCAACCGTTGTTCACAACAACTTCTTACTTACTAAGTCTCAACAGTACAGTGTACACCCTTGCAGCGAGTGTAATGTCAATAAGTAAGGAATATAACTTACCACCGCCCGCCACTGCTGCTGGCTCACCCTCTGCAGCTGCCGCATCTTCTGCTTCCTGAGGTTCCGAAGTGGCTGCGTCGCCATCGCCGCTGGCCCCGGCACTGGTGGTCGGTAGTACGCCTAGAAAAAACATTACATATTTTTTAGATGCCATATACACCTCCCCCTATTTATTCTTTTTCACTAGCAAGATTGAAAAATAGTTATTACATACATATACAACATACATCACTAGTACAAATCGGGTACTAGAGTAGAGTAGACACTAGTAGTGTTATATGGTCCCTAGGGTCATTCTAGTCTTTGCTAAGTTAGCCTGAGCCATGCAACCATTTTAGCTTTGTGTCTTTTATTTTTGCGCACGGTACAGCGCAGCTTGTTGTTTAAGACGCCTTTGAGCCCACATGAGCTCATACTGCTACTGTCTGAGCGCTGCGTACAAGGTCGAAAAACAAGCCACTTTGTTATGGAGTTCTGGTCAGTCCGTATTGCTTAGCCATAACATGCTACACTTTTTGGCACAACTGAGAAATGCTTGCATTATTCTAACATGCACCATTTTTCTCATAACAGACGGAAGATTCCCTTCTACGAATCAGAGCTTTGCAGAGCTTATGATGTAACCAGTACTTCTAGGTTCTAACAAGGTGAGGGGTCCCCCAGAATTTGCTCAGAGATCTTCATTTATATAAACTATATTCCTACCAAGGGGAGGGTGGTTCTTCCACCACTGTTCAGTTATCATGATTTCCCCTTTTGTCTTCTATGGACTTGTGGTTGTAACAATGTTTATTGTTTTAATCTTATGCATTTTGCTGTTGATGCTGGCTCGTATACTGCATTATAGAACAACGTACAGAGCTTATTAGTTGAAAATAAACCTTTTGAACTTACAAAGACTCTGTGGTATTTGATGTGGACTTACAAGAGTGAGTGAGCGAAAGGGTGTGCATTGCTTCTGTGACTCGGAGAGGTCGGGAGTGTTATGTTCTGGGTTGTCTAATCATTGGGTATATTCGGGGGGTTCGGGGAGCTAATGAGACACTATAGCTAGTCGGTCAGGGAATTGTGGGTTCTGAGGTGTGAGGAAGGTCCAACCGCCAAACAACAATGTCCTATTTTCTTGTGCATAGTTCTGTATGTGCAGAATCCCTACAACAGTAGCAGTATGTCCTATCCTATCAAAAATAGTAAAATATCTGGTTGGGCATTTTGTTGGTTTGAATTGTCGAAAAGCTTCAAGATTAAGAAGACTAGAAGAGGACAACCCAAAGGACTGGACTCAGTGGCTAGAGCTATTGGTGAATCTGAGTTTTATTTAAAACCTTGTAATAAAGAGTGGCCAACTGGGCAAGCTTAGCTACAGACAGACTAATAGTAGTAGTACAGAGAGTCATAGCAGAGGCAGTTAGAGGCAGGGATAACAAGAATTTAGAAACAGATAGTCTAGATCGAAGAAGATATTGTAAAAAATAGAATTAGGAAACCGAAATAATAGTTCGGAAAAAATAAGGTGCAGTAAAAGTTAGGGAAGTATAATTATTAATATTAACAACAGGAGGACTTACTGGGGCCAGAGCCCTCAGTAGAGTAGCGGTCCTGGCCATCAGCTGCTCCCGCCGATTCCGCCGACCTTGTCTTCTTGCCCCTGGGTGCTGATCATGAAAGATGTAAGAAAGAAAGAGACAAACATGGATGATTGGTGTGAAACAAATAAAATATTTTTAAAAACGCTCCAAAAAACATTTATGGAAACAACAATTGCAATAAAATTGACCTATCTAATCTGGTCAACTAGTATTGCGGGATTCACGGACCGTCTAGTTATTATTTATGAACACTAATCCAGTGTTCCATTCTGATTCCAGAATACTAACTAAGCCTAAGTACCACCTGGCCTAGCCCACCTATTCCAGACGGGCCAATTGTTCACTAAGTCTGCATTTCCAATTATTTTAGTCCTCAAAAATGCATAGATGGAGGACACATGCATACATTTTTGCATACACCAAATTGTTGGTTGGTTACTGCTGAAGTTCTGCTAGTGATAAGCCTATTACCACTCACTAAAAAACTACAAAAAGTTCTACTAAGGACTGGTGTAAGCAGCACTCAGCAGCACGTGACGTGACAGAGAATGCGTCATGCAGACCACTAAAAAATTATCAACTAATACTAATAAGTAACTAAACCTATCAATCCACCACTAGCTCCTCTTAGTGGCTGGAGGACAAAGGAAGGACTAGAGTCTCTCTAGCATTACCCAACTTAAGTTCTCTAAAGTAAACTCTTACATAATCAGGCCAAACGAGCGCAATGTTGCAAACAAGTAAGATTAGTAGCGCCGAGCACCTGTGTCAAAACAATCACAGAAGATTTTTAAACATAATTTACCTGCAATGTAAGCAGCAGCATTCTTGCTGTTCGGAAAAAATATATATTCGCAATATATAACACAGAGCAGAAGAACATAAAGTAGTAATAGTAAATAGCTACTCACCAAGCCCCGGGACCTCCACTCCTAGCAGGTCCTGCTCCCGGTCCAGGAGATCGGACCACTGGTGCGTCAGCTGAGTATCGGTGTGCCAGACACCAGAGCAGCGAAACACTGCCCGGCGCACCTTTCCCCACCGCTGGCGACGCTCCAGGAGCCTGTACCCGGACCCAGGCCTGCCGCCTGCTGCTAGGGTTAAGGGGAGGTGGCGCTGCACAAAAAAAACAAGTGCGGCCACCTCCGCCTCGCTAAAGATATCCCTAGCCTGCACCCCTTGTGGGTGCCGCCTTCCGCAGGGAAGGCGGTTGCGGCTGCGGCTACGGGTAGCCTTGCCCTTTCCCTTTCCCTTGCCCTCTCCCTTGGCCATGGTTCTGGGACTCGGCAGAAAAGAAAAGGTAGGAATTAGAAAAGTAAGTAAAAAAAATGAAAAAAGCAAGTTATAGAAAAAGAGTGAAAAAGTAGTAGAAAAAGTCACAAAAAGTAGAAAAAAAACTCAAAATATAGAATCAGGAAAATAGAGAGATAGATAATAAATAAAAAAAATAAAAAAAAAGTGTACAGAAACAAAGGATTGCAAAGATAGAGGGAGGATAGAAAAGCAGGCCCAGAACCATTGTAATAGAGTGAAAAACAAGATGGCCGCGCCCACTTTGACCACATGGGCAAGTTCGCGCGATATTTCCCCCTGAGCATGCAAAAAGCGTCGCGAACACATAATACGCGTTCCCGAACAGGAAATACTCATCGCGAATGGGCGGGAGCACGCAATACGTGACCCAGAACAGGAAATAAGCATCGCAAACGGGCGGGACAAGTGAAAAACAAAATGGCCGCGCCCATTAGCGACCGCATGGGCAAGTTCGTGAGATATTTACCCACGAGCACGCAAACAGCGTCCCGGGAACAGGAAAAACACATCGCGAACGTGCGGAACAAGCAATTCCGCGTGCTCGCGGAATTCCGCATGCTCGCGGAGATTTTTAACTGTTTCGCTGACTACGCAAATTCCGCCCACCCGTGCTACAGACATATTTTCATTCCTTCCAGACATCCCTTCAAGATGCTCACAGTGTGGATTGTAGGGCACAGCTATGTTTTCCAGTGCAAAAAGTATGCTGAACACAGATGTATTGTCAAAAACCTAGGTTTGCAAAATGTGGATATTAAATGGATTGCACAGAGAGGATTAAAGTGGCACCAATTGTTGCCATTGGTTAAAACCTTTTTTATCTCCAAACCCCTGACCTCATGATTGTGCACCCTGGTGGCAATGAACTAGTTACATTGACTGGAGTAGGACTGGAAATGCTCATGAAGGATACCTTTGCACAATTGATGTTGCTTTTGCCTCAAATTGTCATTGTATACTCTAATATATGCCAAAGACAGAAATGGAAGTGGTCAAATCAATTCTGTCCACAGTTTGAGAAAGCTAGGAAGAATGTAAATAAAGCTGTTTCTGCTTACCTCAATGACCATAGGATGGGTTCCATCTATAACAACAATTTACGTTTTCATATGGATTCATTCACAGATGAAGGAAACAGAGTGTTTCTCAACAACCTTAAGCTGTGCGTCCTGACTTACATGTAGCTTCAACAGAGTCAGAATGAAAACAAGGGCTCTTTTGAGAGCCACCCTATAACCCAACAGTAAATCTTATTTTTTTTTTTAAACATACATACTCTTTTTTTTTTTTGTGGCGTCGCGAACCCACCTCGAATCCGCAAAACAAAAGCACAAATTCAATGTACTACAACACAATACACTCTTTAAGTTTAAGTTTTAATTTTTTATGTATTATATTTTTTAGTAACTATCAAAATTATTGTGATTAATACTTTCAATCTCCCTAGCTTTTAAAAAAAAGGTCACAAATGCAACACAATCTTCTAAATTCTATACTATTAAATTATTTATTTAAGGTGAATCCGTGAATCCATCGTGACGTTACATGGGGGGACGCGCTGATAGCCACGATGGGGTCGCAACTCCAAACACGAGAGAAAAAAAAATGCCCCCCAGTCCCATTACTTGAAGTCTGTCCCAGGGACCCCATCCCCGAGGCCCAGCCATTTAAAAAAAAAAACACCCCCTTGCTCCCCCTCCGGGCATTTTTTTGCCCGGGGTCCCCATCCCCCGAGGCATGGCCTCAAGTTGGGGACTACGGGAGGAGTCCTGATGCCCCCGCAGTCCCTGCCAGCTCTCCGCACCCCTGGGCACCCCGGTCCCCAGGGCCAAGGAGGGCTCCAGGAGGCCAGCCGCACAGCCCCCCTCCCATCAGGATTTAGGCCCCGGGGAGGTGGTGGTCCCCAGGGCCGGCAGTCCGCTACGGACCCCCGTATGTTTTTTTAATCAATGCCCTGGTGAGGTTGTGGTCCCGGGCTAGTTTAGGGTGGGCAGGACCCCCATGCAGTTTTTTAAAAAGCCCAAGGGAGGTGGTGGTCCCTGGGGCTGCAGGGGCGCTGCATACCCACCACACATTATTAATCATGCCCATGGGAGGTGGAATCAGTGATGTCACTGACCATGTCATGAGTGATGTAAGATGTGACGTCATCAGCAGTGCATTGCGGGGGCGCGAGTTATAGTTAGCTGAACTAACTATAACGGGGGAATTTCACGGGTTTTGTACGAGTGAAATGTCCAACTAACTATAACTGTCCCTAAAACCTATGGTTTTTTCAGTGAATTTCAAAGGTTTTTTAAATGCTAATTTCTAACTATAACGTGTCTGAAACCTATGGTTTTTTCAGTGAATTTCAGAGGTTTTTTAAATGCTAATTTCTAACTATAACGTGCCTGAAACCTATGGTTTTTTAAGTGAATTTCAAAGGTTTTTAAATGCTAGTTTCTAACTATGCCTACAGAGGTAGGACATGTGAAGAAAGAAGAAAAACGCACAGAAAGAAGCAAAAGAAATGCAGAAAGACGCAACAGAAGTCCACAAAGATGAAGAAAAGTGCAGGAAGAAGCAAAAGATGTGTAGAAAGAACCAAAAGAGGAGCAGAAAGAGGCCTTGTTCCAAAATCATCCTGTGCCCACAACTTTTTCCGACGTGTACTGGTGGTAACTGACTCTGACTAACCAGAGCCAGTGCTATGCTAAAACACACTTAGAATACAGTAAAAACACCTACATACACTAGGGAACACTATGCGTTGGGGTACCCCTGTTTTTAGTATGACCTCCTCTGTAAGACCCTAGTACATAATAGGGCAGGGGGATTAAAACTACCTCTTAAAACGCGCTACAGGGCGCGTTTGCACAGTGGTGAAGGGAGTGGGGGCCTGAGGTGACATGTGTGCAAACGCGCCCTGTGGCACGTTTTAAGTTGCGAGATTAAGTCCCCTTGAATCCTGAGTGTCCCTGGGGCCCAACTAGCCCCCCAGGTATCTACAGTTAGGACCACAGAGCTGAGTTGCAGAGAGGCGTTCCGAGGCCATGCACCTTTTTTCACCTCTCTGCAACGCAACTCTGTTGTGCTTACTGAAGGTACCTGGTGGGCTAGTTGGACTCCAGGGACCCTCAGGATTGAAGGAGACTTAATCCCCCAACTTAAAATACGCCACGGGGCCTGTTTGCACACATGTCACCTCAAGCCCCGCCCCTCCCTTCACCACTGTGCAACGCGCCCCGTGGCGCGTTTTAAGTTGAGGGATTAAGTCCCCTTGAATCATGAGGGTCCCTGGGGTCCAACTAGCCCACCCTGTACCTCCAGTATGCACCAGGGAGCTGCATTGCAGAGAGGTGTAAAGAGGCCACGCCCCTTTTTACACCTCTCTACAACGCAGCTCTGTGATGCTTTCTGGACGTACCTGGTGGGCTAGTTGGCCCCCAGGGACCCTCAGGATTGAAGGGGATTTAATTCCCCATCTTAAAACGTGCCACGGGGCCTGTTTGCACACATGTCACCTGAAGCCCCGCCCCCTCCCTTCACCACTGTGCAAACGCGCCCTGTGGCGCGTTTTAAGTTGGGGGATTAAGTCCCCTTGAATCCTGAGGGTCCCTGGAGTCCAACTAGCCCACCATGTACCTCCAAAAGCGCCACAGAGCTGCGTTGCAGAGAGGTGTAAATAGGGGCGTGGCCTCTGTACACCTCTCTGCAACGCAGCCCCTAGCGCATACTGGAGGTTCCTGGTGGGCTAGTTGGCCCCCAGGGACCCCCAGTATTCAAGGGGAATTGCCCCTCTGCAAACGCGCCAGGGCGCGTTTGCAGACTGCTGCAGGGAGGGCGCGGGCCTCCGGCACGATGCCAGTCTTTTTTTTTTTTTCTATGGGAGGGGCCTGCGTGGCCCCTTCCCACTGCCACTTTTGGCCCCGGGGACCCCATCCCCTGGGGCCAGAGAATTTACTTTAAAAAAAAAAAAAAAACGGGAAGGGGGCCGCATGGCCCCTCTTCCCTAGGCCTCTATTGGCCCCAGGGACCCCATCCCCTGGGGCATGCGTGACCCCCCTCCTCAGGCCATTTAAGGCCCCGGGGACCCCATCCCCCGGGGCCGGCCTTTACGTTTCTATTTTATTTTGGGGGGAGGGGGGCTGCGTGGCCCCCCTCCTAGGCCACTAATGGCCCCGGGGACCCCATCCCCCGGGGCCTGGCCACTCGTTGGGGACCGTGGGGGCGTCCCTAATTCCCGCACGGTCCCGCCGGCTCCCCGCGTACTGCGGGAGCCGGCATTGCTTTCCATAAGGGGAGCTGCTGACATGCAGCTCCCTTATGGAAAAACAATCTGCTTTGCTTCATTGAAGCGAGAGCAGGTTTCCCTGCTGTCGCTTCAATGAAGCAAGCAAGTTTGCAATGACAGGACGGTAGCCGCGAGGCTCCCGTCCTGCCATTGCAACAGCAGTGTCCCGGGGTAGGCACCCGGGACACTGCAGGAGCCGGCCCTGGGGGTGGCCATCCCCAGGGCCACCACAGGCTCCAGGAGGGGGCTGCGCGGCCCCCTCCCCACATCTACATAGCCCCGGGGAGGTGGTGGTCCACGGGGCTTCAGGGGTCCGAAACAGACCCCACATTTATCTTCTTAGTGCCCCGGGGAGGTGGCGGTCCCCGGGGTGTGTGGGGGGGCTGGAGTCCCCCTACACAGGTCACGTATTTTTTTTTTTTAAATAAGCCCCGGGGGTGGTGGTCCCTGGGCTGCGGGGGGCCCTGTGCCCCCCGCCAACATTATTTATTTAAAGCCCCGGGGGGTGGCGGTCCCCGGGGCTTGGGGGGCCGTAGAGGCCCCCCACATTAAAAATAAATAAACCCCCGCATGCCCCCGGGACTTGGCCCACCAGGGGGCAAAATAGCATCGAAGCGCGGGAGACCACGCTTTGATTTTTTTTTTATCACGGCGGGATCAGCGCATCCCGCCGATTTCTTTTTTTTTAAAAATGCTTTTTTCTGCCCAGGGGGTCCATGTGGGACCCCCTGAGCAGACCTAGGGGGTCAGGGTGTTTCTACCCTGCCCCCTTTATGAGTTTAGCGACTTGTTTCTGTGCCTTCCATTTTTTTTATCACGGCGGGATCCGCGCACCCTAAGTGCATCCCGCCGATTTTTTTTTGTTAAATATTGCTTTTTTCTGCCCAGGGGGTCCTTGTGGGACTTCCTGAGCAGACGTAGGGGGTCAGGGTATTTCTACCCTGCCCCTTTTTGCGTTTTGTGAGTTGTTTCTGTGCCTTGGTTCTACTGAGGCACAAAATGGCTGCCAACACTTCCTGATTTGGAGGGTTGACAGCCACTTGATAGCCAATTAGCATGCAGCTCGTGATCGGGAGGGTATGCGGACACTACGCGGCCATAGATATATATGTGATTTTACTTTTGATTTTCTCAGGAACTACTGAACGGATTTACACCATTTAAGCAGAAGGCATGACTCTGAACCAAGAGCTACCTTTTTGCCAAATTTGGTGTAATTCCGTTCAGCAGTTCGGGCTGTAGCTGCGATGAAAGGTTCCTATGGAAAATTGCATGGGGAAAACACGTTTTGGGATCCCCTTTTTTCTCGGCTCCCACTTGATGAATCACCCCGAAACTTTCAGGGTAGGAGCGGACCAGAGCGCACCACGAGTTTTGAAAACTTTGCGAAGATTCGTCAACCGGCGCCAAAGTTATTTCAAATAGAATGTTGTGGATTTCCTATGGAAAATAGGTCCTAACTATAACTATCTACTGGCGACCGCCAGTAGATAATATATATATATATATATATTATCTACTGGCGGTCGCCAGTAGATAGTTATAGTTAGGACCTATTTTCCATAGGAAATCCGCGACATTCTATTTGAAATAACTCTTGCGTCGGTTGACGAATCTTCGCGAAATCTTCAAACTTTATGGCCCGCTCCGGTCCGCTCCTACCCTGAAAGTCTCAGGGTGATTCGTCAAGCGGGGCCGAGAAAAAGGGGTCCCAAAACGTGTTTTCCCCATTCATTTTCCCATAGGAAACTTTAGACACGGCTACAGCCCGAACTGCTGAACGGAATTACACCAAATTTGGCAAAGAGGTAGTTCTTGGTTCAGAAAGAACCCTTTTTGTTAAATGGTGTAAATCCGTTCAGTAGTTGCGGAGAAATTAAAAAAATAAGAGTCAAAAAATCAATTTCCCATAGGAAACTTTATGCAAGGCTACAGCCCGAACTGCTGAACGGAATTACACCAAATTTGGCAAAGAGGTAGTTCTTGGTTCAAAAGAACCCTTTTTGTTAAATGGTGTAAATCCGTTCAGTAGTTGCTGAGAAAATCAAAAGTAAAAACACATATATATCTGGGCGGAGCCTAACCACACATGTCATCGTGAGATCTGATTGGCTGTCAGCACTTCATCCTGGAATTGCTGGCAGCCATCTTGGGACCAATATAAATGATAGTACCCCTTTGAAATGCATTGTAGTGAATCGAAGATTTTGAGGGTTACCAAAAGGAGAACTATAAAGGGTGATAACAGACTTTAGTTACATTAGAATTCATTTGTTGATGGTACCATACTAATTTCAGGAATTGTGGTGTGTTCTAAGGTGATTTTACCCTGTGAAAAACCTTCTGCTGGGATATCATGAATCATGTTTGAGAGAAAACTATTTTCACATGCTTGTCCCATACAGTTTTGGAAGGTGCCACAGAAGCTAAAATGAGAGCATATTTTCTGTAAATTCACATTATCTTTCTCAGTCATGTGAGAATGAAGTCTGACATTCTCAGTAAAACATGTACATCCAAAAAGGGCAGAGACTGTCAGTTGATTCCTTTGTGTTCTACTGCAGCTTCCCAGAGTGTTCTAAAGAACAACTAGAGTGCTAACAGCCTTACTTATGACAAAAGTATGGCACACCTGAAGCCATCTTGATTGGAATAAACTGGTAACACTTAAAACATTTAATTTAAAAAGGAACAAAATGATGGGGTTCATCTTGTCATAGAAATTATGGTTAGTGCTCTGGAAAGAAAAATTAGGACATGTTTCAAGTGTGATCTCAAATATCTTCCTGTTATATTTCAACAGGAGCAGCCTGTCAGTTGATGCCTTTGTGTTCTACTGCAGCTTCCCAGAGTGTTCTAAAGAACAACTAGAGCGCTAACAGTCTTACTTATGACAAAAGTATGGCACACCTGAAGCCATCTTGATTGGAATAAACTGGTAACACTTAAAACATTTAATTTAAAAAGGAACAAAATGAGGGGGTTCATTTTGCCATAGAAATTATGGTTAGTGCTGTAGAAAGAAAAATTAGGACATGTTTTAAGTGAGATCTCAAATATCTTCCTGTTATATTTCAACAGGAGCAGCCTGTCAGTTGATGCCTTTGTGTTCTACTGCAGCTTCCCAGAGTGTTCTAAAGAACAACTAGAGTGCTAACAGCCTTACTTATGACAAAAGTATGGCACACCTGAAGCCATCTTGATTGGAATAAACTGGTAACACTTAAAACATTTAATTTAAAAAGGAACAAAATGAGGGGTTCATTTTGCCATAGAAATTATGGTTAGTGCTGCAAAAGAAAATTTAGTGCATGTTTTAAGTGAGATCTCAAATCCTCTTCTATTTCATTAGAAAATTCTGACATGCAGACTGAAACAATCACTTTCAATACCAGCAGTAGACTTCCAGTTAACTCCTTGGTGAGCAGTAGCTTTACTACAGTGATCTAATGAACAACTAGAGTAATAACATTCTGAATTTATGGCAAATGTGTGACACATCTGAATGCCTTCTTGATGGAATCAAAGTAAAAAACTGAAAGCATTTCCTACTGAGGAGACTGCAGTAAATGAGGAAATTAGGAAACTTCATAACAAAGAAGTCTTCCAAGATGGCCACCAGTGAAAAAAGAGCCCAAATGTAGCACAAATATTACCGAGATGTAGCCCACATATAGCCCAATGACAAAAGTGTGCAAAACACTTTTTATTTTTAGTTTTTTTGCAGTTTTATGTAGTGCAGACTGGTCAGGTATTGGAGCGTTGCATCTTAAAACATGACCCCCTACACTACAAAAACACCACTGCACTACCCTAAACCCTAAAACACTACCCCAACATGACCCCCTACACTACACAAGCACCACTGCACTATCCTAAACCCTAAAACACTACCCCCAGCATGACCCCCTACACTACACAAACACCACTGCACTACCCTAAACCCTAAAATACTACCCCAACACCACTGCACTAACCTAAATCCTAAAACACTACCCCCAGCACGACCCCCTACACTACCCAAACACCACTGCACTACCCTAAAACATGACCCCCTACACTACACAAACACCACTGCACTACCATAAACCCTAAAACACTACCCCCAGCACGACCCCCTACACTACACAAGCACCACTGCACTACCCTAAACCCTATAACACTACCTCCCAACACCACTGCACTAACCTAAATCCTAAAACACTACCCCCAGCACGACCCCCTACACTACCCAAACACCACTGCACTACCCTAAAACATGACACCCCTACACTACACAAACACCACTGCACTACCATAAACCCTAAAACACTACCCCCAGCACGACCCCCTACACTACACAAGCACCACTGCACTACCCTAAACCCTAAAACACTACCCCCAGCACGACCCCCTACACTACACAAACACCACTGCACTACCTTAAAGCCTAAAACACCACCCCCAGCACGACCCCCTACACTACCCAAACACCACTGCACTAACCTAAATCCTAAAACACTACCCCCAGCATGACCCCCTACACTACCCAAACACCACTGCACTACCCTAAAACATGACCCCCTACACTACACAAGCACCACTGCACTACCCTAAACCCTAAAACACGACCCCCAGCACGACCCCCTACACTGCCCGAACACCACTGCACTGCCCTAAACCCTGAAACACCAGCCCCTGCACGACCCCCTACACTGCCTGAACACCACTGCACTGCCCTAAACCCTGAAACACATACCCTAGCACGACCCCCTACACTGCCCGAACACCACTGCACTGCCCTAAACCCTGAAACACCACCCCCTTCACGACCCCCTACACTGCCCCAACACCACTGCACTGTCCTAAACCCTAAAACACCACCCCAGCATGACCCCTACACTGCCCGAACACCACTGCACTGCCCTAAACCCTGAAACACTACCCCCAGCAAGACCACCTACACTGCCCGAACACCACTGCACTGCCCTAAACCCTGAAACATCACCCCCAGCAAGACCCCCTACACTGCCTGAACACCACTGCCCTAAACCCTGAAACACCACCCCCAGCACGACCCCCTACACTGCCTGAACACCACTGCACTGCCCTAAACCCTGAAACACCACCCCCAGCACGACCCCCTACACTGCCCGAACACCACTGCACTGCCCTAAACCCTGAAACACCACCCCTGCACGACCCCCTACACTGCCCAAACACTACTGCACTGCCCTAAACCCTGAAACACCATCCCCAGCACGACCCCCTACACTGCACGAACACCACTGCACTGCCCTAAACCCTGAAACACCAGCCCCAGCAAGACCCCCTACACTGCCCGAACACCACTGCACTGCCCTAAACCCTGAAACACCACCCCCAGCAAGACCCCCTACACTGCCCGAACACAACTGCACTAAAGCCTGAAACACCACCCCCAGCAAGACCCCCTACACTGCCCGAACACCACTGCACTGCCCTAAACCCTGAAACACCAGCCCCAGCACGACCCCTACACTGCCCGAACACCACTGCACTGCCCTAAACCCTGAAACACCACCCCCTGCATGACCCCCTACACTGCCCGAACACCACTGCACTGCCCTAAACCCTGAAACACCACCCCCTGCATGACCCCCTACACTGCCCGAACACCACTGCACTGCCCTAAACCCTGAAACACCACCCCCTGCACGATCCCCTACACTGCCCGAATACTACTGCACTGCCCTAAACCCTGAAACACCACCCCCAGCACGACCCCCTACACTGCACGAACACCACTGCACTGCCCTAAACCCTAAAACACTACCCCCAGCAAGACCCCCTACACTGCCCGAACACCACTGCCCTAAACCCTGAAACACCACCCCCAGCAAGACCCCCTACACTGCCTGTACACCACTGCACTGCCCTAAACCCTGAAACACCACCCCCAGCATGACCCCCTACACTGCCCGAACACCACTGCACTGCCCTAAACCCTGAAACACCACCCCCAGCACGACCCCCTACACTGCCCGAACACCACTGCACTGCCCTAAACCATGAAACACCACCCCCAGCACGACTCCCTACACTGCCCGAACACCACTGCACTGCCCTAAACCCTGAAACACCACCCCCAGCATGAACCCCTAGACTGCCCGAACACCACTGCACTGCCCTAAACCCTGAAACACCAGCCCCAGCACAACCCCGTACACTGCCCGAACACCACTGCACTGCCATAAACCCTGAAACACCAGCCCCAGCACGACCCCCTACACTGCCCGAACACCACTGCACTACCCTAAACACTCAAACACCAGCCCCAGCACGACCCCCTACACTGCCCGAACACCACTGCACTGCCCTAAACCCTGAAACACCAGCCCCAGCAAGACCCCCTACACTGCCCGAACACCACTGCACTGCCCTAAACCCTGAAACACCACCCCCAGCAAGACCCCCTACACTACACAAGCACCACTGCACTATCCTAAACCCTAAAACACTACCCCCAGCATGACCCCCTACACTACACAAACACCACTGCACTACCCTAAACCCTAAAACACTACCCCAACACCACTGCACTAACCTAAATCCTAAAACACTACCCCCAGCACGACCCCTACACTACCCAAACACCACTGCACTACCCTAAAACATGACCCCCTACACTACACAAACACCACTGCACTACCCTAAACCCTAAAACACTACCCCCAGCACGACCCCCTACACTACACAAGCACCACTGCACTACCCTAAACCCTATAACACTACCCCAACACCACTGCACTAACCTAAATCCTAAAACACTACCCCCAGCACGACCCCCTACACTACCCAAACACCACTGCACTACCCTAAAACATAGACCCCTACACTACACAAACACCACTGCACTACCATAAACCCTAAAACACTACCCCCAGCACGACCCCCTACACTACACAAGCACCACTGCACTACCTTAAACCCTAAAACACTACCCCCAGCATGACCCCCTACACTACACAAACACCACTGCACTATCTTAAACCCTAAAACACCACCCCCAGCACGACCCCCTACACTACCCAAACACCACTGCACTAACCTAAATCCTAAAACACTACCCCCAGCATGACCCCCTACACTACCCAAACACCACTGCACTACCCTAAAACATGACCCCTACACTACACAAACACCTCTGCACTACCCTAAACTCTAAAACACTACCCCCAGCACGACCCCCTACACTACACAAGCACCACTGCACTACCCTAAACCCTAAAACACTACCCCCAGCACGACCCCCTACACTGCCCGAACACCACTGCACTGCCCTAAACCCTGAAACACCAGCCCCTGCACGACCCCCTACACTGCCTGAACACCACTGCACTGCCCTAAACCCTGAAACACATACCCTAGCACGACCCCCTACACTGCCCGAACACCACTGCACTGCCCTAAACCCTGAAACACCACCCCCTTCACGACCCCCTACACTGCCCGAACACCACTGCACTGTCCTAAACCCTGAAACACCACCCCCAGCATGACCACTACACTGCCCGAACACCACTGCACTGCCCTAAACCCTGAAACACTACCCCCAGCAAGACCTCCTACACTGCCCGAACACCACTGCACTGTCCTAAACCCTGAAACATCACCCCCAGCAAGACCCCCTACACTGCCCGAACACCACTGCCCTAAACCCTGAAACACCACCCCCAGCACGACCCCCTACACTGCCCGAACACCACTGCACTGCCCTAAACCCTGAAACACCACCCCCAGCATGACCCCCTACACTGCCCGAACACCACTGCACTGCCCTAAACCCTGAAACACCACCCCCTGCACGACCTCCTACACTGCCCGAACACTACTGCACTGCCCTAAACCCTGAAACACCATCCCCAGCACGACCCCCTACACTGCACGAACACCACTGCACTGCCCTAAACCCTGAAACACTACCCCCAGCAAGACCCCCTACACTGCCCGAACACCACTGCACTGCCCTAAACCCTGAAACACCACCCCCAGCAAGACCCCCTACACTGCCCGAACACCACTGCCCTAAACCCTGAAACACCACCCCCAGCAAGACCCCCTACACTGCCCGAACACCACTGCACTGCCCTAAACCCTGAAACACCAGCCCCAGCACGACCCCTACACTGCCCGAACACCACTGCACTGCCCTAAACCCTGAAACACCACCCCCTGCATGACCCCCTACACTGCCCGAACACCACTGCACTGCCCTAAACCCTGAAACACCACCCCCAGCACGACCCCCTACACTGCCCGAACACCACTGCACTGCCCTAAACCCTGAAACACCACCCCCTGCACGATCCCCTACACTGCCCGAATACTACTGCACTGCCCTAAACCCTGAAACACCACCCCCAGCATGACCCCCTACACTGCACGAACACCACTGCACTGCCCTAAACCCTAAAACACTACCCCCAGCAAGACCCCCTACACTGCCCGAACACCACTGCCCTAAACCCTGAACCACCACCCCCAGCAAGACCCCCTACACTGCCCGTACACCACTGCACTGCCCTAAACCCTGAAACACCACCCCCAGCATGACCCCCTACACTGCCCGAACACCACTGCACTGCCCTAAACCCTGAAACACCACCCCCAGCACGACCCCCTACACTGCCCGAACACCACTGCACTGCCCTAAACCATGAAACACCACCCCCAGCACGACTCCCTACACTGCCCGAACACCACTGCACTGCCCTAAACCCTGAAACACCACCCCCAGCACGACCCCCTACACTGCCCGAACACCACTGCACTGCCCTAAACCCTGAAACACCAGCCCCAGCACAACCCCGTACACTGCCCGAACACCACTGCACTGCCCTAAACCCTGAAACACCAGCCCCAGCACGACCCCCTACACTGCCCGAACACCACTGCACTACCCTAAACACTCAAACACCAGCCCCAGCACGACCCCCTACACTGCCCGAACACCTCTGCACTGCCCTAAACCCTGAAACACCAGCCCCAGCAAGACCCCTACACTGCCCGAACACCACTGCACTGCCCTAAACCCTGAAACACCACCCCCAGCAAGACCCCCTACACTGCCCGAACACAACTGCACTAAAGCCTGAAACACCACCCCCAGCAAGACCACCTACACTGGCCGAACACCATTGCACTGCCCTAAACCCTGAAACACCACCCCTGCACGACCCCCTACACTGCCCAAACACCACTGCACTGCCCTAAACCCTGAAACACCACCCCCTGCACGACCCCCTACACTGCCCGAACACCACTGCACTGCCCTAAACCCTGAAACACCACCCCTCAGCACGACACCCTACACTGCCCGAACACCACTGCACTGCCCTAAACCCTGAAACACCACCCCCAGCATGACCTCCTACACTGCCGGAACACCACTGCACTGCTCTAAACCCTGAAACACCACCCCTCAGCACGACACCCTACACTGCCCGAACACCACTGCACTGCCCTAAACCCTGAAACACCACCCCCAGCATGACCCCCTACACTGCCGGAACACCACTGCACTGCCCTAAACCCTGAAACACCACCCCCAGCAGGACCCCCTACACTGCCCGAACACCACTGCACTGCCCTAAACCCTGAAACATCAACCCCAGCAAGACCCCCTACACTGCCTGAACACCACTGCCCTAAACCCTGAAACAACACCCCTACACTGCACGAACACCACTGCACTGCCCTAAACCCTGAAACACCACCTCCAGCAAAACCCCCTACACTGCCTGAACACCATTGCTCTGCCCTAAATCCTGAAACACTAGCCCCAGCATGACCCCCTACACTGCCCAAACACCACTGCACTGCCCTAAACCCTGAAACACCACCCCCAGCACGACCCCCTACACTGCCCGAACACCACTGCACTGCCCTAAACCCTGAAACACCAGCCCCAGCAAGACCCCCTACACTGCCCGAACACCACTGCACTGCCCTAAACCCTGAAACACCAGCCCCAGCATGACCCCCTACACTGCCCGAACACCACTGCACTGCCCTAAACCCTGAAACACCAGCCCCAGCACGACAACCTACACTGCCCGAAAACCACTGCACTGCCCTAAACCCTGAAACACCAGCCCCAGCATGACCCCATACACTGCCCGAACACCACTGCACTGCCCTAAACCCTGAAACACCAGCCCCAGCACAACCACCTACACTGCCCGAACACCACTGCACTGCCCTAAACCCTGAAACACCAGCCCCAGCACAACCACCTACACTGCCCGAACACCACTGCACTGCCCTAAACCCTGAAACACCAGCCCCAGCACGACCCCCTACACTGCCCGAACACCACTGCACTGCCCTAAACCCTGAAACACCAGCCCCAGCACGACCCCCTACACTGCCCGAACACCACTGTACTGCCCTAAACCCTGAAACACCAGCCCCAGCACGACCCCTACACTGCCCGAACACCACTGCACTGCCCTAAACCCTGAAACACCACCCCCTGCATGACCCCCTACACTGCCCGAACACCACTGCACTGCCCTAAACCCTGAAACACCACCCCCTGCAGCACCCCCTACACTGTCCGAACACCACTGCACTGCCCTAAACCCTGAAACACCACCCCCTGCACTGCCCACTTCACTGCTCGAACACCACTGCACTGCCCCAAACCCTGAAACACCACCCCCAGCACGACCCCCTACACTGCCCGAACACCACCGCCCTAAACCCTGAAACACCACACCCTGCACGACCCCCTACACTGCCCGAACACCACTGCACTGCCCTAAACCCTGAAACACCACCCCCTACACTGCCCGAACACCACTGCACTGCCCTAAACCCTGAAACACCACCCCCAGCATGACCCCCTACACTGCCCGAACACCACTGCACTGCCCTAAACCCTAAAACACCACCCCCAGCATTACCCCCTACACTGCCCAAACACCACTGCACTGCCCTAAACCCTAAAATACTACCCCCAGCACAACCCCCTATACTACCCGAACACGACTGCACTGCCCTAAACCCTCAAACACTACCCCCAGCACGACCCCCTACACTGCCCGAACACCACTGCACTGCCTTAAACCCTAAAACACTCCCCCAGCATGACCCCTACACTGCCCTAACACCATTGCACTACCCTAAACCCTGAAACACCAGCCCCAGCACGACCCCCTACACTGCCCGAACACCACTGCACTGCCCTAAACCCTGAAACACAAGCCCCAGCATGACCCCCTACACTGCCCATACACCACTGCACTGCCCTAAACCCTGAAACACCAGCCCCAGCACGACCCCCTACACTGCCCGAACACCACTATACTGCACTAAACCCTGAAACACCAGCCCCAGCCCCAGCACGACCCCCTACACTGCCCGAACACCACTGCACTACCCTAAACCCTGAAACACCACCCCCTGCATGACCCCCTACACTGCCCGAACACCACTGCACTGCCCTAAACCCTGAAACACCACCCCCTGCAGCACCCCCTACACTGCCCGAACACCACTGCACTGCCCTAAACCCTGAAACACCACCCCCTGCACCGCCCCCTACACTGCCCGAACACCACTGCACTGCCCTAAACCCTGAAACACCACCCCCAGCACGACCCCTTCACTGCTCGAACACCACTGCACTGCCCCAAACCCTAAAACACCACCCCCAGCACGACCCCCTACACTGCCCGAACACCACTGCACTGCCCTAAACCATGAAACACCACCCCCAGCACGACTCCCTACACTGCCCGAACACCACTGCACTGCCCTAAACCCTGAAACACCACCCCCAGCACGACCCCTACACTGCCCGAACACCACTGCACTGCCCTAAACCCTGAAACACCAGCCCCAGCACGACCCCTACACTGCCCGAACACCACTGCACTGCCCTAAACCCTGAAACACCAGCCCCAGCACGACCCCCTACACTGCCCGAACACCACTGCACTGCCCTAAACCCTGAAACACCAACCCCTACACTGCCCGAACACCACTGCACTGCCCTAAACCCTGAAACACCACCCACAGCACGACCCCCTACACTGCCCGAACACCACTGCACTGCCCAAAACCCTAAAACACCACCCCCAGCATTACCCCCTACACTGCCCAAACACCACTGCACTGCCCTAAACCCTAAAATACTATCCCCAGCACAACCCCCTATACTACCCGAACACGACTGCACTGCCCTAAACCCTCAAACACTACCCCCAGCACGACCCCCTACACTACCCGAACACCACTGCACTGCCCTAAACCCTAAAACACTCCCCCAGCACGACCCCCTACACTACCCAAACACCACTGCACTGCCCTAAACCCTAAAACACTACCCCCCGCATGACCCCCTACACTACCCAAACACCAAGGCACTACCCTAATCCCTAAAACACTACCCCCCGCATGACCCCCTACACTACCCTAAACCCAAATACACTACCCCCGCATGACTCCCTACACTACCCAAAGACCACTGCACTACCCTAAACCCTAAAACATGACCTCCTACACTACACAAACACCACTGCACTACCCTAAACCCTAAAACACTACCCCCTACACTACACAAACACCACTGCACTACCCTAAACCCTAAAACACTACCCCCAGCAGTACCCCTACACTACCCAAACACCACTGCACTAACCTAAACCCTAAAACACTACCCCCAGCAGTACCCCCTACACTACCCAAACACCACTGCACTACCCTAAATCACTACCCCCAGCACGACCCCTACACTACCCAAACACCACTGCACTACCCTAAACCCTAAAACACTACCCCCAGCACGACCCCTACACTACCCAAACACCACTGCACTACCCTAAACCCTAAAACACTCCCCCAGCACAACTCCCTACACTACCCAAACACCACTGCACTACCCTAAACCCTAAATCTACCCCCAGCATGACCCCCTACACTACACAAACACCACTGCACTACCCTAAACCCTAAAACACTACCCCCAGCACGACCCTCTTCACTACCTAAACACAACTGCACAATTTGTTACAGGCGTTGCAATGCAGGCCTGTGGTGCTTACTGGAAGCACCTAGTGGGCTAGTTGGGCCCCAGGGACCCTCAGGATTCAAGGTGACCTAGTCCCCCAACCTAAAACGCACCACGGGCGCGCTTGCACAGTGGTGAAGGGAGGGGCGGGGCCTCAGGTGACATGTGCGCAAACACGCCCTGTGGTGCGTTTTAAGTTGGGAATTAATTCCCTTGAATCCTGAGGGACCCTGGAGGCCAACTAGCCCACCAGGTACCTTCAGTAAGCACAACAGAGTTGCGTTGCAGAGAGGTGAAAAAGGTGCGTGGCCTCGGAACGCCTCTCTGCAACTCAGCTCTGTGGTCCTAAATGTAGGTACCTGGGGGCTAGTTGGGCCCCAGGGACCCTCAGAATTCAAGGGGACTTAATCCCGCAACTTAAAACGCGCCATGGGGTGCGTTTGCACACATGTCACCTCATGCCCCCTCCCTTCACCACTGTGCAAACGCGCCCTGTAGCGCGTTTTAAGAGGTAGTTTTAATCCCCCTGCCCTATTATGTACTAGGGACTTGCAGAGGAGGTCATGCTAATCACAGGGGTACCCCAACGCATAGTGTTCCCTAGTGTATGTAGGTGTTTTCACTGTATTCTAAGTGTCTTTTAGCATAGCACTGGCTCTGGTTAGTCAGAGTCAGTTACCACCAGTACCCGTCTGAAAAAGTTGTGGGCACAGGATGATTTTGCAACAAGGCCTCTTTCTGCTCCTCTGTTGGTTCTTTCTGCACATCTTTTGCTTCTTTCTGTGCGTTTTTTCTTCTTTCTTCACATGTCCTACCTCTGTAGGCATAGTTAGAAACTAGCATTTAAAAAAACCTTTGAAATTCACTTAAAAAATCATAGGTTTCAGGCACGTTATAGTTAGAAATTAGCATTTAAAAACCTTTGAAATTCACTGAAAAAACCATAGGTTTCAGATACGTTATAGTTAGAAATTAGCATTTAAAAAACCTTTGAAATTCACTGAAAAAACCATAGGTTTTAGGGACAGTTATAGTTAGTTGGACATTTCACTCGTACAAAACCATAGAAATTCCCCGTTATAGTTAGTTCAGCTAACTATAACTCGCGCCCCCGCAATGCACTGCTGATGACGTCACATATTACATCACTCATGACATGGTCAGTGACATCACAAATTAGTCAAAATAGAAGCTTCTGAGTAGGAGGAAAAGTCTGTAAAAATATCAATTTTGGTCACCGTGAGAATATAAAAAGTGGTTATTTTACATGAGGCACGATCCAATTGACATTTTGAATTGTTTTTTGTACAGTCCAAAAAATCTATTTTCTGATGAAAAATGATGACCACGGACCTGTCGAACTTTCTCCAGATGGTCAGTAATAGTGATTTTTTAATGTTTAATCTTTTGACTGTATATGACTATTGCATGTGAATTATCACTTTAGGAACTAAAATAAGTATGTTTTGAGTCATTTTCCTGCCTGAAATTGGTCAACATAGAAACTTTTGAGTAGGATGAGAAGTCTGTAAAAATGGCAATTTTGCTCACTGTGAGGCTTTAAAAAGTGGTTATTCAACATCTGGCATGATCCAATTGACATTTTGAACCATTTTTTGTACAATCCAAAAATAAATTTTCTGATGAAAAACAATGATCCCAGACCTGTCGAACTTTCTACAGATGGTCAGTAATAGTGTTTTTTTATGTTTAATCTTTTGACTGTAAATGACGATTGCATGTGAATTATCACTTTTAGAACTAAAATAAGTGTGTTTAGATTCATTTCCTGCCTGAAATTCATCAAAATAGAAGCTTTTGAGTAGGAGGAAAAGTCTTTAAAAATGCCAGTTTTCGTCACTGTGAGGCTTTAAAAAGTGGTTATTCAACATGAGACACGATCCAATTGACATTGTGAATCATTTTTTGTACAGTCCAAAAATCAATTTTCTGATGAAAAATGATGACCCCAGACCTGTCGAACTTTCTCCAGATGGTCAGTAATAGTGATTATTTAATGTTTAATCTTTTGACTGCAAATGACTATTGCATGTGAATTATCACTTTTAGAACTAAAATAAGTGTGTTTAGATTCATTTCCTGCCTGAAATTCATCAAAATAGAAGCTTTTGAGTAGGAGGAAAAGTCTTTAAAAATGCCAGTTTTCGTCACTGTGAGGCTTTAAAAAGTGGTTATTCAACATGAGACACGATCCAATTGACATTGTGAATCATTTTTTGTACAGTCCAAAAATCAATTTTCTGATGAAAAATGATGACCCCAGACCTGTCGAACTTTCTCCAGATGGTCAGTAATAGTGATTATTTAATGTTTAATCTTTTGACTGCAAATGACTATTGCATGTGAATTATCACTTTTGTAACTAAAAAACTGTAATTACAGACATTATCCTGCCTGAAATTGGTCAAAATAGAACCTTCTGAGTAGGAGGAAAAGTCTGTAATAAGGGTAATTTTGGTCACTGTGAAGCTTTAAAAAGTGGTTATTCGACATGAGGCATGATCCAATCTCCATTTTGAATCATTTTTTGTACAGTCCAACAGAAAAAAATTCGGATAAAAAACAATGACCCCTGACCTGTTGAACTTTCTCCAGATGGTCAGTAATGGTGATTTTTTAATGTTTAATATTTTACTGTAATTGACTATTGAATGTGAATGATCAGTTTTGGAACTAAATAGGTGTTTTTAGAGTCTTTTTCCTGCCCGAAATTGGTCAAAATAGACGCTACTGGGGGGCGTGGCCGGGCAAGATGGCCGAACGGACATGAACCGTCTCGGCTCCCGTTCCACGCCAGAGTCTCGACAATTTATACACCACAAACATAGCCAACTTTGCATCTGGGGCAGCGGATATGCAGCGGGACACTTAGAGAGTCAACAGGAGACTTGCTGTGGCAAACGCGCTCTGTTTTGAGCCCCATCGGGGCTCGTCAATCACGGCCGCAGAGCTCCACAAAATGGCGGCCACCATGCCCACTGAGTGAGGAGACCGTTGATCACTGGGCTCCCCCTCGGCAAGGTATGATTGGTGTACCGGCGATATTACCCTCACCTGGGGCCCCGAGAACCAGCACATGTAAAGCGACGGGATACGTCAGGAGCAGTAACCCAGGGGAATAAACCCAGCAGTGATGCCGCCAACAAGAGACATCCGATAGGCAGCGGCCCGCATGACGGGTGAGACTGAGGAAGCAGCGGGACCACCTGGAGGAGGTACGGAGCAGCAGGACTTCTGCAGGCATCGGCCGGCCAACGCACGACTGGGGAAAAACTGCATACCGGCCCCATGCCTGACTGTGCCTGACCTCAAGATGGCAGTTGCACCACAGCCGAAACAGTGATTGTAAAACAACCTGGGTACACTGCACCCCCCCCGGTGCAGTTGATACTCCTGAACAGCACCAGGGCAGAGAGGCATGAGGGTCCATGCGCCTCCCCTACAGTCCCATGACCAACAATACATGTATTATCGCCGCAGCTAGCCCCCTGAGGACTATTGCAAAGTGTATTTAGACCAGTGTACTACAGAGGGTGAAAGGCATTGACTCCGCCATCCAGCACAGATGGGGCATAGTTGGGGGGAAGGAGAGGTGCTTGCCCTTCAAGGTCAACGTCATCATCACTTTCCCGTGAGGAGAGTCGCGGGGTCTGTACTTATGCCACCTAAGAAGGCGACAAATAAAGTCTCCAACTTCTTCCCTCCTGCGGAAAAAAGGCAGTCGCCTGAACACGGTGAACCTTTGGTCAACATGGCTCTTACAAAGGAGGATCTGATGGTGTCCCTGAGAGACTTTAAAACAGAACTGCGCGCTGAGCTGAATCACGACATTAAAGCCTCCATCGATCAACTTAAAATGGATTTAACCATGCGCCTGACCACGCTTCAACAGGACGTCAACTTGGTGGGCACAAGAGTAGTGGATTTGGAAACTCAGACCCAGGAGTTGGGCAAGCAAGCTATTGACACGCACGAAAAGCTTCAAGATCTTCAGTGCCAACTACGCCAGGCCCAACTGAAATCTGAAGACTTGGAATACAGAGCGCGGAGAGATAACATCAGGACTCGGGACCTGATAAAAGGAGCAGAAGGGTCAGATCTTGAGGCCTTTCTTGAGGGAGATTGTAAGCCCACGTCAACTTAAGATCAAGCTAGAGCGAGCACACCATGTAGGGGGACCAACCACTGGCGAGCGACAACTGACTCGAGATGTCCTTGCTAAATTTTACTCCTTCAAGGTGAAGGAAACATTTTACAGGAGGCCAGGAAGAAAGGCAACATTTCCTTCCAGGGATACAACTGCTCCGTCTATCAGGATCTGGCGCCGGCGACTCTGGCGCGAAGACAACTCTTCAGGCGCATCACCACGAAGCTCCGTGAGGACCATGTGAAATATAGATGGACATACCCGTTCGGACTAAGCTTTGAACATAACAATAAGATGCGCCATATTACTGAGCTCGACGATGGGCTACGATTGCTGGGCCTCCCCCCTGCTGAGGCCGAGACCTCGCAAGAAATGGCGAAAGGAAAGGACCGAGGAGGCACGAAGCAGCCGCAGAGGACCACAAGCTCGAGGGGGGGACACAAATGACAACCGGGCCGAAGGGAATGGATCTGGGCTTAAACAGACGTTGGGGGAGCAATGCACTCGCACGAAGGGAATAACGACATGAGCTTCACGAGCGCCCAGGGGTTGAAGGCAGCTGCACCTGCACTTAATGGCGATCAGAGATGCATATGTGCTAGTAACTGTCTGCGGATGGCGACCTTTCTAGACATTCGAGACCGGCGTGGATGGGGACTCCGGTCACATCATTCACCAACACGCCCAGAAGAGCAGTAACACACACGTTCGGAGTTTCATCATCTATCCGATGTTCATTGTTGTTGGTATTGTTGGGGTTGTCCTTTTTTTGTTTTTTTGTTGGAAGGGTGGGACTCCAGGGTATGGTGGTGGCTAACGATAGATGTCTTCAAGGTACATGTTCACATCTGGGTACATCACGTACGAGGGTTGCGATTGGGGGGATCAACAGCTAGAGCTCACGGGGCCGCGGCTGAGTGTGTGATATCAGAAGCGGAGAGGGAGATGGAAGGGTCAGGAATAGGGCTATGGTACTCTCTATAGCATCATGGAACATTAAAGGTCACAATTCGCCGCACAAGCGGCAAAAAGTCTGGAAATATCTCACGGATCACCACTTCGATATTGTGGCTCTTCAGGAGACACACTTAAAGAGGGCTGAAGAAATGAGACTTCGCCATAAGCAATATCCCCTCATATATAGGTCCTCAGTACTCACCAAACACCGGGGGGTAGCACTACTCTTTCATGGCTCAACTTAGTTTCAACCAGAGGCCGTTCAGGCGGACAAGGAGAACGGATGATCATGGTAAAGGGCAGTCTGAGGGGGAGACTTTGCACTTTTGTGGCGGCTTACACGCCCAACGTGGGCCAGCCCGCTTTCTTGACAACGCTTTTTAATGAGATGGGATGATTTGCGGAGGGGCAGATAGTCCTTTTGGATGACTTTAATCTCACCGAAAAGCAGACCTAGATAGCACGCACCCTCACAGAACAGAGGCAAGCTCCTTTCCTATGAGAGCTAAACAGACCATACATGACTTTGGACTAAGACATGCCTGGCCTGCGCTCTATCCCCTGACTAGAGACTACACATTTTACTCACATGTGCATCGCACCTACTCCCGACTTGACTATGTTTTTATTAGCCAGAGCCTGTTGGGTTCACTTCAGGAGGCCAAGATTTTTCCACTCTTGATCTCGGACCATTGTCTGGTCTCGATCTGTCTTGAATGGAGGGGTGGCACGTCCCAGACTTCTAAGTGGTACTTTCTGATCTCCCTTACAAGGGATCCTGTATTGAGGAGTGAACTGAGGGACGCAAATACAGAATTTCTTAGCTTGAACTCACCCCAAGGTACCTTGGTGGTTAATAATTGGGATGCATTCAATGCGGTCTTGAGGGGGAAATGTATAGAGCTCAACACAACCCTGAACAAACAGAGGGCTAAAGAGAGAGAGACCCTTGAGGCTGCGCTTGAGCAGGCGGAGAAAGAACACAAGAGCACGCCCACCAGGGGTTCAATGCACACACTCACTGCACTTCGTGGGAAACTCAAGGCGATACATAATAATCGGGCAGAATACACGCTATTGCGGCTCCGGCAGATCTCTTACATGCAAGGAAACAAAATAGGCAAACATTTGGCTAGACAGTTAAGGGAAAAGAGGGAAAAGGACTACATTGGAAACGTACAAGACGGGGTAGGGTCGGTTAGTGTCCACAGATAAAGGGAAGGCTGACATATCCGGGGCATTCTATGAGAGTCTCTACACAGGGGTGACACAGGACACAGAGGAACAAAATCGATATCTTCTGATGCTGAACTTCCCTAAGGTCTCATAGGATAGGAATGATGCTCTCGTGGCACCAATAACACAGGAGGAGGTGGGCAAAGAAATCAAATCCCTCAAGCTTAATATGGCTCCAGGTCCGGATGGTTTGACAGCTCATTTTTATAAAACCTTTGCGCCCAATCTCATTCCACATCTCACGCACCTCTTTAACAATATGGTAGAAGAGGTAGGGGTGACTCCATCCATGGGTGAGGCGGTGACCACAGTGATCCCCAAGCCGGGGAAAGATGCACACCTCTGTGCTTCCTACCGGCCTATTGCACTTTTAAATTTAGATGCGAAGCTCTATTCGGCAATATTAGCAGACAGGTTGAATGATCTGATGCCAGACCTTGTCCACCCTGATCAATCAGGCTTCATAAAAGGCCAGCAGACTCACGATAACATTTGACGAGCGGTACACCTGATCGAAAAAGTGACTAAGCGAAAGATACCAGCTGTTCTCGTGGGTTTGGATGCCGAAAAGGATTTTGACAGGGTGGACTGGTCGTTTCTTTTTATCACTCTCACACACTTCGGCTTCGCAGATAAATTTATTGATATGATCAGGGCCAACTACATACAGCCCTGTTCCAGAGTGCTAGTTAATGGGACTTTGTCTGCCCCCTTTTCCCTTACTAGAGGGACCAGACAGGGGTGTCCATTGTCGCCCCTGCTGTTCGCTCTTAGCATTGAACCGCTGGCGATGCGAATCTGGGAGGCTCCAGACATAAAAAGGATTCCCTTTGGGGGAGATAACCACAAAATATCGCTATTCGCAGGTGATGTTCTTTTATCCCTCACGGAGCCATCGCTCTCACTCCCTGCGTTGCAGGCGGAACTGGCCAGGTTTAAGACAGTGGCGGGGTTTAAAGTTAATCTAGATAAATCCTATATACTTAACCTCACGCTGCCGGAGACTGCAGTTGGGGAGCTACGAGAACGTTCTCCACTTCAATGGGCACAGCGCTCTTTACAATACTTGGGGATTCAATTGACATCACGAGTAGATTGGTTAAACAAGGCCAACTTTCTGTCCACACTACTTTTGATTCAACGCGATCTTCAACGCTGGAAACCCTTTTTTATCTCTTGGTTAGGTCGCATACATGCAATCAAAATGACGGTACTTCCTAAATTTTTGTACCTCCTTCAGGTTCTACCGATAGATCTGGATAGAGAACTCCTCCCTAAAATAAGATCACTACTCACTCGCTTTATCTGGCAAGGCGGAAGGGCTCGCTTCTCCTTTCATATTTTACGACGTCCGAGGACGGAGGGTGGGGTGGGGTTACCTGACTTCAGCCTCTACTATAAAGCAGCTCAATTGCGGATAGTGGCGGAATGGTCTAAAAGGGAGTCGGAGAAACACTGGCTTCACATGGATCGGGTCATTGCGGGGAGAACAATCTGGGACCTCATATGGAAGCCCAAGAAGGAGAGACCCACCAATGTTTACATCAGTACCCCCACACGTACTACCCTGAAGGTTTGGGACTCTATATATGGAGGGGAGGAGTGGACTAAGTTCCCCTCACCCTATACACTGATACACTTCAATCCAGCCTTTCCACCTGCCCTTTATGACGGTCCTTTTACCTCCTGGAAAGAGGGTGGATGCCTCATGCTGTCCGATCTCTTCCACAACTACGATATTTTAACATTTGAGAATTGCCGGAGGGAGTTTCATTTAGAACCTGAAGAGCAGTTTTATTACCTTCAACTCAAACACTGGGCTCTCACCCCTCATATTCGGGATGCGGCCACACGAGAGAGGACGAGTTTTGAAAAATTTGTACAAAAGGTGGGCTCTATGAAAGGGGTAATTTATTTCTTGTATAGCTCCTTGCTAACCGCCACCCGCTCGCCGAGGCCTCATTACATGGCCATGAGGGAAGGAGTGGTGCAGAGAGATATATCTGACAGGGAATGGGCTGGGCTGTGGTCTGACATCGCTAAATTTAATCACTCCCTAGAACTGCGGGAGGCCCACTTGAAAACATTGATGGACATGGTATCTCTACCCCACTAAACTTAAACGAATATTCCCGAATACATCAGACAAATGTTGGAGAGGCTGTGGCCTTCTTGGCGACTTTCAACATATCTGGTGAGACTGCCCTATGATTAGGCTTTTCTGGGAAGAGATACTTGCACATATTAAACACGTGCTGGGGTACCCCATACCACTGACTATTGATGGAGTACTCTTGGGCATCAGGGATCCATCTCTAGAGGATCAAACCAGGGTGGACAAGGCCATTATGTGGACATGCGTGGGAGCTGCAAAAAGTTGTGATTGCGGTGGACTGGAAGAAGAAGGCGGCTCCCACTTTGTCCATGTGGCATTCCCAGCTCTGGAAGATACTCTGTCTTGAGAGAATGACAGACATTTTTAGGGACGACTATAAAAACTTTGAATACAAATGGGGGCCATTGGTCACATATCTTATGCAGGGGCTTCCCCTCGCAGTCTGCCCACCCTCACTTAGAGACATGCACCTCTTTCAGTTTTAGACTTGATTTACGTGATCAATGACCTCAGCTTCAGGGGCAAGGTAAGTAGGGAACCTGGCGATACCCGATAATATTCACACACACCTGAGGGACGCATTTGGTGCACGACTAGATTACGGACTACCTTCTTTACTTATTGCCACCACCACCTATTTTTTCCTTTGTTTTTTCGGAAGGGGGGGACTCTGTTTGGGGAAATCTTTGTGGGTGGAAGGGTTTGACTTAAAACTTGTCACAAAAGGAAAGACAGGTTGAGGGTGCAAAGTTTCTTGTTAAAGATCACCTAGGGCCATTACACTTTCTGAAACTGTGTCTGTCTTTTTACGTAATGCATATTGAAAAGCCTTGGTTTATGTTATACTTTGACACTCAACCAAAACGTAACTTCGTATGCTGTACTCTGTATGATTGCTTTACTGCTATTTTTGATGTAGCGTTCGAAGTCTTTACCAAATGCTAATAAAAATACGTTTGACAAAAAATATACGCTTCTGATTAGGAGGAAAAGTCTGTAAAAACGGCAATTTTGGTCACTGTGAGGCTTTAAAAAAAGGTTATTCAACATGAGGCAAGATCCAATTGACATTTTGAATCGTTTTTGTACAATCAAAAAATAAATTTTCTGATGAAAAACAATGATGCCGGACCTGTCGAACTTTCTCCAGATGGTCAGATATGATGATTTTATAATGCTTAATCTTTTGAATGTAAATTACCATTGCATGTGAATTATCACATTTGGAACTAAATTAACTGTGCTTAGAGTGATTTTACCCTCCGAAATTGGTCAAAATAGAAGCTTCTGAGTAGGAGGAAAAGTCTGTAAAAATGGCAATTTTTGGTCACTGTGAGGCTTTAAAAAGTGGTTATTCAACATGATGCATTTTTTTTTATTTATAAAGTTTTTTATTGAGTGAGAAAACAAATTTTATACAAAGACAGTTCGAGCTCCTACAGGAAAACTCACACAAATTTTTAACCGTTTTTCTCCCCCGTAACGATGCAACCCCCCACCCCCGCCCCAACCACCAATCAAAACACATTGCCTGATGAGTTTTTCAAACCTAAGATCTAAGACACCTTTATACAGCATCTTTCTCTTGTCTGATTTGGTAGTTCCTTAACAAAATCTCTTCCTTTTCACAGTTCAATTATTCTTCTTGATTTGACTTGCGTGTGCATATATTGCATTAAACATTACACTCCATGCCTTTTTACACATCATCTACAAAATTAAAAATCCTAAAATGCATATTTTATCCAATCATCAAGTAAAAATCAAAAGAAGAGATAGCACTACATAAAACTCCATTATCTAACCTCCTAACCTATCCTTCTTCTTACTCTACAATGCTGGTGCATGCAATTAATCTTATTAAATTCATTTTGTTCAATCCCCGTATTTGTGCAATAACAGCTTAATTTGATAAAGTGCAAGTGCCATGTTCCGGAGAACAAATGTGCAAATGTGCAAATGTACAAAGAAGAAAAAGAAAAATAAATTTTGACCCAACATTGATTATAACAGCCTTATTGTTAAAGTGCATTATTTAAAAAATACATATCTAAGTTCTTAATACGCTTTATGTAATTCTCGACCATAATTTCACTTATCCCCTTCCCCCTCCATTCCATATTCCGTTAATATCACCTCCAAAAAATACCAATACATCCATACATCAGTTCCTAGCAGCCAGGTTGGTAAAATAGAGCATAAAGTACATATACAATCTCTATAAACTCGTATCATCATAATGCTTGATCCAAAGATGAAGAGGGGCTATTCCTCCACTTGCTCCCTCCAAGTAGAGAAGTGTTCCCAGATTTTCCCTCCTCTCTTTCTAGCTTTAATACCCCGCCGATCATATATGGCTTTCTCGAGGCTATAAGTTTTCAATAACCGAGCTAACCACTGGTGAAAGGTCGGTGGATTAGGGTCTATCCATGCCGATGCAATAATAATTCGATACACTGCCATGGCTATACAAATTAAGGCCCCGCCATCTTCTAGGCCCAGATTATGTATTCCAAGCATTATTACCTGAGGAGTAATTTCCACCTGTATCTGTTGCTTTTCCTGTAGGAAGAGCTCAATTTCTCGAATGAGCGGGGAGAGTTCCCGGCATGTGGCAAACATATGTATCGAATCTGCTTTATATAGCGCACATCTTGGACAATGCGTGCCTTTCCCCTCTCCCCATTTGGCGATCCGATATGGCGTATAGTACAGTTCAAAACATGTTTTATAAAATTGCGCCTGAAGATTGGCTGGCATTAAAATCTCTAATGAATTAAGATATGCTTCCTGAAAATCACCATCTGTTATTCCCAATGACTCTTGCCACTTTACTGAACATTTTCCCAGATCGTCTTTCATAAGGGTGTTTAATAATACATACATTTGTCCAATCTTCGGTACTTCAGGTTGTTTTAGTTTCTCCACTAATTCACAACTTTCGTATTTCGGCATCCCTCCGGCCTTTTTTAACAGAAAATCCCTCAACTGTAGGTATTTAAAAATCCCTATTAGATAGTGCAAATTCCTCTTTTATTACCTCAAATGATTTTAACCCTTCGGATGTAAATAGGCATCCAACCTGTATAATTCCGGAATTTATCCATTTCTGAAAGTATTGGTCCTTTAAAATCTCGGGTAACTCTACATTCTGCACAAATGGTGTATAATAATTTACTTTTGCTAGCCCTACCAGCCGTCGTACTGCCGACCAAACCCTAAAAGCCACCAGGAGAGTCTTGAAACGCACTCTTTTGTAATATCCGTAATTCACCTGGTGCCATAGGCACCCTCTTACGTCATGTGAATTAACATAAGTATATGGATAGCTCCAATTTGACCTTTCCACCCCTGGATATGCATTCAACAAGGGTATATAATGTATAATGGAAGCTGACAACCAGTATATTCTAAGGTAGGGTAACGCCAGCCCTCCACATTCCTTAGATAGGTACAGAAATTTTATCGCCCTTCTGGGTCTAGTGTAGGCCCATATAAACTGTGAAAAGATGCTCTCAAATTTTTTAAACCAAAAACTCGAAAAAATCAGGGGAATTGTTCTTAAAAAGTATAAAACCTTAGGGAAACAAATCATCTTGATTATATTTACTCGTCCAATCAGGGTAAGATGTAGGTTGTCCATTCTCTTTAGTGATTTTTTCATTTCAGCTGCGCATGGTTCGAGATTTTCTTTAACTATCTCATCAATCTCAGCGTTAATTACAACTCCCAAATCTGTTGTTTTTTTAACAACTCTTTTATCAATACTTGGGGCAAAATTGTTCACAACTATTTGTGTTTTATCCCTATTCAGGGCATAGCCAGATATAGAGCCAAATCTTTGGGCCTCGATTTTAATTGCATTCATAGCCATGTCAGGTTGTGTAGTGATTAACACAACATCGTCAGCATAAGGTAAAACTTTTTCTACGGGGCAAGTATCAAATAAAGGGGGAATATTCGGTGCATGTTCCAGATGTTTCAGGAAGGGGTCGATATAGATGGCAAACAATAACGGTGAACAGGGGCACCCCTGCCTTGTGCCTCTGGTTATTTTAACTACCTCCGTTAGACCCCCATTCACTAGCACTTTTGCCTCTGGATCTTTATACAGGGCTTTTACTGCTCGAATAAACTGCTCGCCAATTCCTTTCCAAAACATAGTGGCCCACAAGAATTGCCAGGAGAACCTATCGAACGCCTTCTCAGCATCCCAAAAAATAGCGGCCATAGGGTCTCCTGCTACTTGTTTCACATCAAAGAGTGTAATGATTTTCCGGACATGCTCAATAGTGCTTCTACCGGGGACAAACCCATGTTGCTTCTGTGAAACAATCCTGTGGATCACCAATGCCAGGCGAGAGGCCAACACTTTAGAGTAAATCTTCGCATCCCCATTAATAAGGGTAATTGGCCGATAGGACCCTAGCTCATCCATAGGTTTATTTTTTTAGGGAAAATTACGATCTTTGCCATCTCCCCAGGAGGCAGGTGGATCCTCTATTATTTGTGTAATACGTAACTGAACA
>CAWUFW010026017.1:0-37665 GCA_963921515.1 Calotriton arnoldi | reverse complement strand
ATCTATGGGGCTCATTACGATACCCGGCGTAAAAAAATCCGCCAGGCATGGAAGCGGCAAAATCCGCCCGCACACACCGCCTGAACACCGACCACGCCATTATGAGTACACAAACCGAAAACCGCCATCGGCGGAAAAATCACACAAAATACCGCCCGCCATCGTCCGAGTCGGAGTCAAACCGCCCGCCACGGACGGAAACACGCACGACAACACAAAACCGCCCGCCCTCACGGCCGACACACCGCACGTGAAATTACGATCGCACCGCCATGAGCGCGGAAAAACAACAAATATACCGCCCGCCAGCGCAAACAACGCCGATGAGAATCGACACGGCAGAAGCCATGGCGCCCACGTACCTGCACAGAAACCATCCGCACACAAAACCAATAGCACACAACATGGCCAACAAGTCCACACAGCAAGGCACGCACAAATACACAAGCACAGTACACATCCCGAAAACACCCCCCGGACAAACAAAAAATACAAAGGCCAGAACCCCAGACACAACACACCTGAAAACAACAGACCATGAGGACACACCCACATAGGTGAGTACAAAAGCAGCACTCCCACAGACCACAACCCCTTGCTACATTGCAAACCAGAGAGGAGAGGAGAGGACACAGTGACACAGCAAGGACAGCAGCACACCACAGAAACGCACACATCACCACCACCACCACCACCACCAAACACCGGCACCACAAACCCCCTGCACATTACACAACACACACCGCACCAGCACCACAAACACCATGGCACCACAAAGGATGCCCAAGTTCACGCCCATGGAGCTGACGGTCATGGTCGACGAGATCATCAAGGTGTACCCACAAATCTATGGGAACATGGTCCAGCACACACCACTAGCCACCAGAAACAGAATGTGGACCCGGATCGTAGACCAGGTCAATGCAGTCGGGACCCTGCCCAGGAACAGAACCGAGATAAACAAACGTTGGAATGACGTAAAGAGCCTGGTCAAGAAGAAGGAGGGCAAAAACAGAGAGCTGGCTGCCGTCACTGGCGGAGGGAATCCCGCGCTCTTTAAGACCTTCAAAGCGTGGGAGGAGAAGGTGCGAGTCGTAATCCATCCGGAGATCCTCGCCGGATTAGCAGGGGAGTGGAGGCTGGTAAGTACAAACTAATGTATACCAGCACACCGCTATGTACACACATGCGCAACCACCATGCCACAGCTCCCAGGGACAAACACCCCCATGTCCAGCACACAATACACAACACATCACACGCACATGCAACAGACACTACCACACACAGGCCAAACCGAACAACTGTAAGATGCGTGGGGACATGTGTACACTAAGCCAGCCACGTAACCACCAACAGGTCCCCAAATATGCCAGAAGCGCCACAACGAGCACCCACCACACCCATGTGTCCGCCACAGCTGCACTAACCGACAAGTAACAGGTAAGTGGCAGGAACACAAAGTGCAGTGGGTGGGACGGTGGACAGCTGAAGTACAACACCCACCAGGCCCCCACTCCCACAGACCAGCAAGGTGGAGCACTCCCCACACCCATGTGTCAGGCACAGCTGCACCAACCGACAAGTAACAGGTAAGTGGCAGGAACACAAAGTGCAGTGGGTGGGACGGTGGACAGCCCAAGTACAACACACACCAGGCCCCAGTCCCACAGCACAGCAAGGAGGAGCATCCCCCACACCCCACAGCCACGTGTCAGCCACCGCAGTGCACAACGACAGCCGAAAGGCAGACATCACGGTCCACAGCAATCGGTGTCAGTGGGTGTACAGCCACCCCCACGACCCACTACACCCCCCACCCCCACAGACCTGCAACATGGAGCACCCCCGCTAAGAGCCATGTGGCATCCAGTACAGTGCACGCACGAACAACTTGCAGGTGGGAAACTGGACAGGGCTGGATTACTGGAGGCATGAGGACCATAACACCACCAACACATGGGACATGTCACGTAGCACACGGACACGCAGCACCGCCCACCGTCACGAACAAGTGAACAATGTGCACACGGACATGAACAGCAGACTCACACCCCACATGACCCATCACAGACATAGCAACACCCAAGGAGCCACGTCTGCATGCACAAGCCACACTGAATATAGTCCCACACGGCAGCCACTGTGCAACTCATCACACACAACCGAAACACCATTGAAGTCCTGTCCATGTAGCCCCTACTGCCTGTCAACCACACACCCCACAACTACGCCTATGTAAGACAAACAACACTAGACGCAACAGAGCGGAACAACAGAAATGCACACGAACACCACTGAACCCATCAAACACACAGACACACCATGCACATACAACATACCATCCATCCCATCCGTCAGCCCCAGTCTCATGAAAGGCATGTCATCCGCACAGCTGCCACACATACAGCAGTCACGCTAAGACACATGCCCATGACCAACCATGTGCCAGAAGTCAATTAAGCGCACGACACACTGTGAGCAACAACACACAACATGGGCCACACCCCCGAGCACTGCAGTGATGCACATGGCACAGGGCAGCACGCACACCAAGGAGATGGGACAACTGCAATACGTTGGCTGGCACACAACTATCACTCACTCATAACGATGCGTCCAATGCCATGTCCAGTAACCACAACAGACAGCAAATATGCAGGGCATGTCAGGCATGCACACACCTCAGACCATGCACTGTCATGCTGCCACAACACATGTCACGTTCGGCACCCATGGCTCACAGCATGTACCCCAAAAGCATATACCCTCCCAAATGCGAATCTGGGGCATGGCCCCCATGTTGCCATATGCGTTCCTAAGCGTTCCATTTGAACTCCAAAAGCAAAGTACAAACCAGACCCAGGATGGGCCAGGAGCCCGCATACACCAGAGTCACAATGAGTAGGGGCAAAGCAACACACCCATCGGCATGGCCAATCCGTCCCATGCCACATGTGCACAGCACACAGTCCCATTGCCTAGCACACACACCTACAGATGCCACAGCCACACACTCGCCTCCGGGAAACCCATGTACGAGATTGCACGAACTGCCAATGTCAGACGACTAATACATACTTCGCCAGGTGCAACACAATAACAAATCTCATTCTCTCCACAGGTGACGAACTGCTGGACGCTGGGGATGGAGACAGCAGCCAGCACAGCCAGCCTACAAGCCCCCAACGAGGACACACGGATCTGGAGGATCTGTCCACCTCTTCGGACACGGACCACCAAGCTGGCCCATCTGGCGTGGCAGGGCCCAGCCGCTCCCCAGGACCCCTCCTACCCACCAACCCATCATCCAGGGATGCTGAACAGTCCCAGTCCCCTGCTGCCACTGTCGTTGCGGCCACACCCACGGTCATTGCGGCCACTACCACTGCCGCAACCGCCACCATCGCCGCACCGACCACCACCGCCTCCACCACCACCACGTCTTCGCTGGCACCAGCCCCAGCGCAGGTGGTGGCCCGGCCGACTGGATCCACCCTGGGAGCCACAGCGAGGACCGTGGTGAGCAATGTGGCTAGTGGGCAGGCCGGTGGCAGCAGGACTGGTAGGAGGAGCAGGGTCAGGGAAACGCCAGCCTCCCCTGGGAGCCATGCCCTGCCTCAAATGGCCAGAGTCCTTGGGGCCTATGAAGAGGCCCAAGGACAATGGGCCAGGTCTGCTACTGACACGCGGGAGGTGCTGGGGGTGCTGAGGTCCATGGACGCCCATATGGGCCAATTCGTGTCCCGTATGGACCAACTCGTGGACCTCATGGGCCAGCTGGTGGTGGCGGTGGGGTCACAGGCAAGGCCAGCAACACCACCTCCGCCACCACCTGCTAGGGCGCAGGCTCGGGCAGCAGTGTCCACTTCCCCTGCGTCCACAGCCAGTGAGCACACCTCACCCACCACCAGCAGGTCGCCACCACACACCCCCTCCCAAACGTGGAAGGGGCCGTCCGAAGAGGAAACAGATCTCCCGGGAGGACTTCGCACGCTCCAGTCGCAAGTGAGGCAGCCAGCCAGCCTTCCGCCAGCCTTCCTTGACCAGCCACTGCATTGACTTGCTCTACGATCCCACTCCACACAGCCATCTGGATGGCATGTGTGTGTTGGACTATGGACATAGAACCAGTGGGTACACCCTGATCATCACGCAGCCATGACCGACAGCTCATTGTCACTGCACGCACCACTTTTGTCATCACCTTACACACAATCACATGTCACAGTTTGTAATAAATGCACCTTTTTCACTAACTGCTGTTTGTGCCCTGTGTCTTTATTTGTACGGAATACAACGGCCACCTTGGGCGGAAAGGCACCTGATGCGTGGCATGGCAATGGAATCCGGAGGGCCTGTAGGGACCTAGGGGTGGGAGACAGAACAGGAGCACATTCAATGAGTGTGTCACACACCCATCACACAGTACATGTCAACAACTACAAGCAATGTACACACATCGCACAGAGCAATAGGGCACAATGCCACAGCCACCAACAGTGGCATACTACCCTGGCCATGGAGCGTTGACACACTGCACGCAGTGAACATACGGCCACCCTGACACAGCACACACACACCTGCACAGATACAGACACATCATCCGTCGTACATGGACACTCACCGTCAAGTGAAGTAGCGGGCGATGAGCTGCTGGCGCACATTCCCAGCTTCCTCCTCTCCGCTGTCCACCTCACTCGAGCTGTCCTGGTCTGCGGGCTGGGGCCCTGGTTGATCTCCGTCATCCACAATGAGGGGGATCTGCTTCCGAATGGCCAGATTGTGCAGCATGCAGCACGCCACCACTATCTGGCACACCTTCTGTGGGGAGTACGCCAGTGCACCCCCGGTGCGGTCCAGGCACCTGAACCTGGACTTGAGGAGGCCAAAGGTACGCTCGACCACACGTCTGGTCCTCCCATGTGCCTCATTGTATCGATCGTCTGCTGGGGTGCGAGGATTCCTCAATGGACTGAGCAGCCATGCCCCATTCGGATACGCAGAGTCACCTGGGTGTGAGGGACACAGAGAACCGTTGCTATTCCAACTGGACAGGGGACAGCATCGCACAACCAGCACGCTACACCACTCCACATACTCACCGACAATACAGGCACGATCCTGTTGCAGATTGGCCATCAGTCGTGGCAAGATGCTGTTGCGCATTATGTGTGCGTCATGGGCCGAGCCTGGAAACTTTGCACACACGTGGGTGATCACCATGTCCGCAAGGCACACCACTTGCACATTCAGGGAGTGCGTGTGCTTCCTGTTGCGGTACAGGTGCTCAGTGGCCTGTGGTGGAACAAGGCCAACATGAGTGCAGTCAATGGCTCCCACGACGTGTGGGATTCTGCCAAGGGCATAGAATGCACCCTTCACTGCCGCCAATTCACGAGCCCTGGGGAAGCGGATGTACCTGTTCCGGTACAGCATCATGGCTGCCAGTACATCCCTCAGCACCTTGCTGAACATGGGCTGGGACATCCCTCCTCCACTGCCCACTGTGTGCTGGAATGACCCAGTGGCGAAGAAATGCATGGCGGCCATCACCTTAGCCGTGGGGGTGACAGCAGTCGGATACACCCTGCGGGGACGGAGATGGGGCTCTAACATGGCACACAGTCGATGCAGAGTTGGCCTGTCCAGCCGAAACTTCCTGATTACCTCTGTATCGTCCATGTCCGCCAGCAATTGGTATGGGCGGTCAATGTTCGGTCTCCGCCTGGGTTAAATGGCAGAGGACACATGTCAAAGCAACACGGCACATAGCAATTTCGCATACACATCACTGACATGACTGAGCAAGCACATGAGCCACAGCCCAGCTGTCAAGCTGGGACGGCACGGCCACAATACACTTACACAGGTCTCCCAACAATGGCAATGGCAAGTGAGACATACCACTGCCATGTGCATGCACATGGGGATCTAGGCCCCAATGACTTGCGGGGCGTGCTGATGGGGACTGACTGCATATTCGTCAAGCGGCAACGCCACGGCAACATGAGTGTCTGCTGAGCATGGAACTGCTTCCGAGGCTGGATGAGTATGGCACACGACGACGACGATGTGGGCACGGGCTGAGCGGCCAATACAAGTGGGACCTGTGGCACGAGGGGATATGAGACAGTAGTAGGTGTCAGCACTGCACCCTATGTACAGCACTGTACGGATCACAGCTCCCGAAACATTGACTGGTGTCCACATTGACAGCCCCATGCCAAGACGGCTGTGTGCTTGCAGTCACACGTCACAGGTGAGAGGTTACATTGCACGTGCCAGGTGGCAGTCGTACATAGTGGGAGCTGGCATGTGTGTGCATGTGTCTCCTGTTCAGGATCCACCAGATGGGCGCTGACTCTGTACTGACCATTGGACACAGCATGTTCCGTGGAAGGCTTGTGTGTGTGGGATGGTGGCACTGGATGTGCCTCCGTTGGGTGGGGGCCATGCACAGGGCGGGTACGTCGATGATTGCGCATTGTTGGTCACGGTGGGTGCACCAGCTAAGATGTGTTGCCCTGTGTTCAATTCCTATGTCCGCATGATGATGGACTGTAGATGTGGGCAGACTACACATTGGTCGATGTGCTGTCTATATGCATGTGCCTTCACACCAGGCACAGCTGCCCCTGCACATGTGACCCCTGCTGGACTCGCTGCTGGGTCTGTGGAGCTGATGCACCTTCTGCGCGTGGGGCGGACAGCTCTCCTCACTTCCCTCATTGCGCATGTCATGACTTTGCCGCAGGTGACATGGATCATGGAGGGCCCACATGTACGCGTGGGTAGGCTACACATGATTGTTCACTGGTCGCCACCCCCAGTCAGTGTTTCGAATGGGAAGGTTGTCGTGCTGGTGGTATGTTCGATGTGGCGGATGGGCGGGCCTAGGTGCGGGCTTACATTCCGGACATGGGGGGTAGTTGGATTGGCGACTAGTTGCAGTACACACGGGACACGTCTCTTCCTTTCCACATCTGGGTCATCCCTTGTACTAACTGACAGTGATACAGTCATCTTCGCCCCAGCCCTCATGTCCTCCCCTCGCTCCCCCAATATGCATGCTCACCTGCGAGGCTAGCGCTTGCACAGGCAGCCCCAAGCTCGCACCAGAGAGGGCAAGGAGTGTATGTGTGGGTCCAGTTGCACGAGTGGGCTGTCTCAGGGTATGATGTGTGGCGGGACGCCGTCCACCTGCGTGGTGCCCCAAATGGAGACCCGGCCTGCATGGACTATGCATCACAGTCTTCGCCTTCCGGATCCGCCACCTGCGACACCCAGTGGCTGTGGCTGCCCTTGCGGCCATGCCGCGTCCGTCTGTGGCTGATGGCCCACACATTCACTCTTTGGCCTCTCTGGGGAGGGCTCAGGGGTGGTGGCGCACGCGCTTGCACTTAGTCGCAATGGCATGTGGCGTGGTTGGTATGATGGGCAATGGATGGGATGGTGCGAGCCACCTCCCGTGACGTCAGTGCTGCTCGTGCTGTGGTGCGTCCCCCTACACTTCCATTTGACTTTGTGCCATGCTGGACGTTGAGGTTCTATTGCCTGCGTGATATGACCAGGAGGAGCGCGAGGAGACCTCTCACACACCATGCTCCACTGCCATCCCGTGCCCTGTATCGCCTGTGCGGATTGACTATGTTGGGGTTACACCTGGTCGACTGGGGCTGTGTGTGCCTTGTCAAGGGGCATGGCGGGCGCACAACAGGATCCAGCTCGTCCACAGAGGGTGGGCTGAGGTGCGCCTGGTACCGCCTTGTACGTGTGCCCGGCTGCTGTGCACACACGTGTTCACTCCCCCCGACAGGTGTCCTCTCACAATGCCCAGGGAAGCGGTGGTGTACTGTTCATGACCCCTCCCAACACGGCGTGCTCCAACTTGGCATGTGCGCATCTACCCGTCGCACCCACCCACCTGAGCACTGCGTCCATACGACTTCACACGACACATGTGTGTCTTCCACAGTAGTGCTACTCATTTGCGTTGACATCCAATACCAGTGGACTACATGGTCATGTCACGACTGCCGTGTACTTCACATACTCTCATCCTCTCTCATTCGTACTTGTGAAATGAGTCAGCGGAGACAGTTTTGGTTTCAAACATTATATTGAGTCTTCTGTCCTCTGTGATGCAGTATAGTGGACACTACTGGCAGCGGAATACATATTGAGGATATACTGAGCATGATTACAAATGGGATAGGGTGTGGGGTTACATCTGCTTGGCCAAGGCTGTGCTAATGTACATTTACGTATAGCTGCGGAGCTGCGGACTTTGACACAGACGGTATACATGTAGCCTACCAGACCGCTCGGCATCATGGGCACAGTCCATCTCAGTTCCATGTGACAGGTTTGCTGCGGTTGTTCCTCATGCACGCGTGCATGTGAGATGACATCAGGGCATGTGCTTGCGTGCATGCAGCGGCGTGCCACTTGTTGTTGCACTGTGGTGGTTACTGGACATGTCACAGTCACTGGGGTCGTGTTGTTGTTGTATGCACTTGTCGTCCATGCAAAGGTCCTGGTATGGGATTCCCGGGGCGGGGGTGGGAGGGGTGCAGCACCCACAGACTCCAGGCGACCTATTCATGTCCACTGAGCGGTGTGTGTGTCCATGTGCGCTGGATCCATGTCGTGTCCTGGTTGTTCGTGCAGTTCCGTCCATGTGGGTGCGATGCACAGAGCCCATGCCACTGCCTCCCACGATGCATGCGGTGTTCCTGGATGTGATGGGGAACAGTGTGCATGTCCCGGTCATATCCGATGTCATGGCGATGTCGTTGATGGTGTGGTTACAGTTGCCGGTCGTTTGGTATGGCTGTTGTGGTGGTGACTGGCCAGTCCGTGCGGAAGCTGAGCATGGGTGCGGGGTTGGACTTCATAGGTCACTCGGGGAACCTGCGTTGTGGTCCGACGTATTTACAGGTTGTCAGGTATGCGATGCCGTCCAGCAGGGCTTCCATGTCATTGGTGGTGTACATGTTTGCCAGCCAATGAAGCGGATGGTGGCTGTCAAGGTGTTGTTCGTAGGTTGTCCCTTGGAGGACCATGATGGGGCATGCTGGGTGACATTCGATGTAGCTGTTCTCGATGATCCGTCGTGTGGAGGCACAGTGGTTCCATTTCAGTGCGCGTGCGATGTTGGCCACATACGCCATGCCCCCATAGGCAGAGCAGGCCCTGTCGTGTGCGTCCAGAGGGAGGAGTAGTGGTAGCAGGTCCGCCTTCAGACATGCCGGGTTGGAGAGGCATATCTCGACGGGATGCTGGTAGGGACACCTCCGACAGTAGAAGACGGGCATGACGCAGCTGAACAATGTGATGCGGTAAGTCAGTCGGTAACTTACGTTCAGCAGGGACAGGAGATCGCATCCCAATGTATGTATCGTGCTGGTTTGGTACAGCTTGAGCTGTTCGGCGTAGTTGGGTAGGTGTGTTGCGGTTGCCATTTCGCAGCGGTGCGTTGAGGTGGCGTGCTCCGGCTGTGTGTGCAGTCTGCAATGTGCACGCTCCGGGGTTGCTGTGAGCTCTGTGTAGTCGTGGGGAGACAGGACTTGTGTTCTGTTGGCTTGTTTGGAGGACACGGGCCCTCTTCCCACATGCTTCTCAGACAGTTCAAGGTCAGTGCTGTGTGACTCCTTCCAATTAACTTGCATGTGGCCGACATGGGGGAGTGTTTTCTTCTTTCTTCCCCGTCCGTTGTGTGCTTCTGTGATATGCGCTATCTGCCCTGTGGTCGGTCTCCTCGGCATGCCTGTGTTGGTCTATTCTTGGACAATGGCTGTATTCACCGGCTTCTGTCGTAGGGCTGTGGTTTCGGTGTTGGAATGGAAGGTCATTCAGTGCTGTCTGCTCTCCCTTGTGTGGGCGGCAGGCTGCCTTTCCGCTCTGCGTTGGGCCTTGTGTGTGGATGTAATTCTTGGGCCACCTGTTGTCGGTCCCCGGGCTCTTTGGTGTTCCGTTTCATGTGTCTTGTTCATATGTGCAGGGTGGTATGGGTTTTTCAGTGTGGTACTGGCGTTCCTCTTCCCGAAGGAGCCCTGCTTCTCCTAGTTGGTGTTGCCGCCGCTGTGTGCTTCGCCATGTTTGTTACACTGGGGTGTGTCCTGCTGTTGCGTGACTTCACTGACATGTGTGCGTCGGTTGTGTGGCGTTGGGTGTTGTCCGTGAATTGGGCGTTGGGGACATGTCTGTGGCAGGCCTGTCACGTGTCATGTGCGTTCGGGGTGGGGCTGATGTGTGTGCTGCTTGGTTGTGTCCCTGTGTCTGTGTGCGACGCATGCATGGCGCTGCGGTTGGCCTCTGCGTTGTGCGCATGTGTGGCGGCGTCATCGGCGCTTTGGGGCCGTGACGGGGTGGTTGGTTCCTAGTCCCAGGTGGTGTGTACACATGTGTTCCGCGATGTTAGGATTTGGCCTGTGTGTCATATGTGGATGCAATGGTGGATGTGTAGTGTGCACGCGCTGGTGGGGGTTGTCCGCTTTTCCGCCCTTGCACTGTGTGCGCTGTTTGCGTGCACTTGTTGTGTGTGTGCCTACCTGCGTCTCCGCGGTACGTTGCGTCCTTGGTGGTGCATCAGCAGAAGCATGGGAAGGGCCTGCAGTGCTGGATTCATGCCCGGGGTGCCGCTTCTTCGTTGTCCGTGCTCTGCGTCCGTGTTTCCGCCTCTCTTTCACGTGCGGTGTCTCTTTGCCGTGGGAGCCGTTTGTTTGCGGCATCGTAATTTATGCGCCGGGCGGGACGTGTTTCGTCGGACGGTGTGTGTCAGTTGTGCTGCGCCGCTACGTGTGCGGGCGCACTTTGATGGCGGACGGTGTTGCTGGCTTGCCGGCGGTGTTTGGCCTGCTTTTCGCATCGTAATTGGGCGGGCGTGTGGACTGCTGCGTGCCGGCGGTAACTGGTGCTTTTTGCATCCGCCAGCACGGCGGTAGTGCTTCCGCCCGCCATCGTAATGGGCCCCTATATTTTGACAGTCATCAAAATAATGAAATAAGCCCCCTACCGAATAACACGAGAGGAGCTGTGATGCTGGATATACACAGTATCAGTTTAATTAAAAAAAGACATTATGATGTTAAGTTATTTTGTAGAATTCAATTGGAAAACTGTTGTCTTCCGGGGCCTTCACAGTTGTCATCTTGTAAATGACCTGTGCAATCTTTTGAAGCGCCTGTTTTGTGGAAGAATGTTCCGGCATATTTAAGGAGGCAAGTGCCTTGTTAAAATTTCCATTATCCTTTAATATTTCGTGCTGGCCAGTGAGTGGCACATCACATGTGGATTTGATTGTCGTTATCATTGCATGTGACTGTGCCTGACACAACTGCGCATCAAATCAGCATCCAGCCTTAATCCTTTCTATAAATGTCTTTGCTTTAAGAAAAAAACAATTTTCTCTTATTTCTCCTTGTAATAAGGGATTATATTGATCATGGTGAGGAGAAGTTATATATGTGTGGGGGTGTTGGTGAAGTGTTATGTGCCGTAGTCAGGCAAATGATCATGCCCGTTAACCACTTGCATTGTTTCACCCAACAGCGCTTGAAGGATGCTGAGTTTCTCATCAAATTTCCTCTCACGGATTACTTTCTGTCTGTCCAGAGTACCTGTTCAGAGGAAACTGATACAGCATTCTCATACCAAATTGCATCTCAGTTAGTGGCACAACTGATGCTTCTCCTCAGGGGCCTTGTACTGTGTTGTGGTCATAAGCCAGGGCTCCTGGTGGTGTTGCAGGAGACAGAGGTCAAGGTACAGCAACACACGGACTTTGTCAGATGTATGCTTCAGTACAAACGAGGCAGTCAGTAGATCTTGTTTTTCAGAAAAAAGTTTTTACATTAAATACTGCCATGCATAAATATTGTGTATGCAATATTCTCACACAGATATAAGGTGTCCAACATTATCCGAATCAAGAATATTGATTTTGAGGTAAGTAATACAGTTGTTAGTATTATTGAATTTATTACTATATTTTACAGAAATATCAAAGTTAAGAATATTCTATTTAAATTGGTTCTTTCTTTTTTAATCTGTTAGCTTATTTTATTTGTTATAAAATGTTTGTTTAATTTGGATCTCTTTTATTATTGTTTTTAAAATGTTATTAATTTTTGAAAATACATTTTTTATTTTTGTTACTTTAGAATACCCTATTTGTTATGCCTTTCATAAGCATTTATGGTGGTAATTAAATAAAATATAATTCATCTGCAAACAATTAATATATAATATTTTAGAAATATAACTAATAATTAATTGTTGATTCTATAATTCGATGTCTTTTCTGATGTAAGATTATGGAGCAGCATATGTTTTGTTGGTGTATAGACAGTGAAGGAAATTAATGAATTATAATTAATTATTAGGTTTTGGTTATTATTACTTCTTTATTTGAGAAAGATGTAAGTCAATTGTAAATACAATTTTAGCACTATGGGGGTCATTAGGATGGCGGTCGGATAATCACCCTGATCGGCATGGTAGCGGGAAAAGACCACCCGCAAGGGCCACGGCATAACCGCCGGTCCAATTAGTATTTTCCGCAGTCCAAATCAGACCGCGGCGCTACGTTCACGGCCATTAACATTGCGGCGGTTGTTGCTGCCAGCAGCACCGTCGCGATGTCAAAAGGACCATGTCCTGCATTTCCTTGCACTGTGTGGCATGCACTGCACAGTCGCTGCCACCTGGTAGAGGGACATGTAGGGGGTAGGGGGTACCATGGGTACCCCCCAGTGCACTCACACCCCCCAACATATTGGGGGCCCGCAATGGGCCCCCGGAACCTGTCTCTGCCAGCCTTTCAATGGCGGTTCCAACGCAGGGAAAAGGCTGGCTTCCGCCGGCATCATAATTTGGTAGGCGTAGGCTGGCCCTGCACCGTCTCTTTTTCACTGTCCAGCTCTGCCCAGCAGGCAAGTGTGAGTACTTCTACCGGCGGAAAAGTTGTGGGTGGGATTTATCACCGCCGCGGTCATCACCGCAATGCTAATGCGACTGGCAGTTTTCCTGGGTTCATTCGCAGACGGATGGCCGCTGCCGTGCCGGCGGGTCCCACCGCCAGCCGGCGGCGGACATCCTTCCGCCATCCTACTAGACCCCTATGTTATAGCTGAGTGGTTTCTGTTGTGCAGTGGTATATGATGTGTAGTAAAATATTTGTAATTAAATAATTATTATTTGTTGTTTATTAATATTAATTTGACAATTAATTCAGTTTATTCAGTAATACAATATGTTATTTCTGGTTTGTCAGATTTGTATGTTTAAACCCTGTGAATGGATGTATTTTTAATCATTAAATAGAATGTTAATCTATAATAAATAATGAAATGTTAAACATTTATGCTTAATATGTACTTGAGATAATGTTTATTTGATATCATTGGTGTGACTTTTGGCATTTGTATGAATAAAGGAAATTAAGTTAATTTTTTATAATTTAATTTATATACTTAATCATTAATAAATAGTGTTTAACTGACATTTATCAAAAGAGCACAGAATATTATCTTAATTATATATATTAGTTTTGGTCTGATTCATTATTCTATTCTTTATTGGTATGTATGTGAATAATTCGAAATAGTGTGTTAAATTATTAATTGTTATTAATATGTTCATATATTTAAATTTAAAAAACATGTGTACATTATATTATTTGAATACTTTACTTGAGATGTTTGTCCTGTACTTTCTATAACTAAAGGGTATACATTTTTTGAAGTAATAATACATTTATTAATATTCTTTTGATTTTTTACAAATTATTTTTTTTTTTAGTGTATTTTTTGATTGTGTTCTGCTTTTGGAATGTAACTAACATTTGTTCGGATTAGGATTGCATTTGGAAGACTGTACTACCGCCATTGTGGAAAGAATGTGACCGACTGACAGGTAGTCAGTAGTCCCACCCACCAAATTTGAGATCCGACTGCCTTTGAGTCATTTGTAAACATGTCTATTTTATAAAGGCTTGTGCTGCAGCCTGGAAAAGGCCTGCATCACAAGCTTAAATCCTAAGAGGCATGTTTTTAAACATCCCTGCAGCCCATGGCAGGCACGGCATGCAAGTTTGTTTAGGTGGTGCACAATGGAAGGATTTCACCATTGCGTAGGTCTATGGGTGGCAGAGCCCCTGATCGTGACCCAAACAAAAACTTTCTACCAGCTTTTTAAATTCAGAATACGCTACGTGAAATGGTTGGAGGAATGTTGCATCGTAATCCATTGTGGTGGAATGCAATCCGACCGAACATCGGGCTCCTTGAGGATATTGGAAGATGTTGCTCGGTTCATCCTTTTTGCAATTCCACGGACCGGCTGCAGCCTAATGTGGATCTGTCTGACCGCTTGTACAGATCTCAGTACTAAAGACACCGACGGTCCTACCGATATTATAATTGGCCCCATTGAATTTAGAGTTATTAAAAATATGTAAATTATACTTTTCAAAATATTTATACTTATTTTTTTGTATTATTATTTGAAATAAATGCTTATTATTTTTTTTTGTTATTCTAAATATTTAGGGGCCCATTAGTATGTCGGGCGGATCGCCACCGCCCGCATGGCGGTGGCGATCCGCCCAACATATTCCCCCACCCGCATGCAAATTTCCCCCCGCAACATTACCATGGCGGGGGGACCCCGGCGGACGGAAAGTCCGACTGCCGGTTTTCCACCCGGTCGATGAGTCGACCGGGCGGAAAAGCTGTTAATATGGTGGCAGTGTCTGGTAGACACCGCCATCCATATTAGAATACATGCGGGGACATGCGTTGCCGCCACGGAAAGCCATGCGGTTCTCAACATTGGTGGCCCATAGCGGCCCCCCAGGGATTCTGGGGGTGGGGGTGCACATGGGGGATACCTATGGTACCCCCTGCATTTGACAGTACAACGTGGCAGGCACCGCGCGGTGCCTGTCACGTTGTACTGTCAAATGCACAACTTGCATTTCTGGCATTGCGGCGGGCGGTGCTTTCAGCACTGCCCGCCGCAATGTTAGAAATGCGGGATGCGCCCGCCAGTGTGGCGGGCGCATCCTAATGGGATGTGCGGGACCACCGCATGCATTGCGGGCGGTCCCATTTCTCGGGGGTATGGCGGGCGGACAAAGTCCGCCCGCCATGCTAATGACCCCCTTAGTTTGAAATTATGTATTTACAAATAAAACTTTTTTGTGTATTTATTATTTTCTAAAAACTGTTTTATTTTGTTTAAGTAAATTAGGGGCACATTACGATGGCGGGCGGAAGCACCACCGCCGTGCTGGCGGATGCAAAAAGCACCAGTTACCGCCGGCACGCAGCAGTCCACACGCCCGTCCAATTACGATGCGAAAAGTAGGCCAAACACCGCCGGCAAGCCAGCAACACCGTCCGCCATCAAAGTGCGCCCGTACACGTAGCGGCGCAGCCCAACTGACACACACCGTCCGACGAAACACGTCCCGCCCGGCGCATAAATTACGATGCCGCAAACAAACGGCTCCCACGGCCAAGAGATACCGTACGACAAACCGAAGCGGTAACACGGATGCCGAGCACGGACAACGAAGAAGCGGCTCCCCGAGCATGAATCCAGCACTGCAGGCCCTCCCCATGCTTCTGCTGATGCACCACCAAGGACGCAACGTACCGCGGAGACGCAGGTAGGCACACACACAACAAGTGCACGCAAACAGCGCACACAGTGCAAGGGCGGAAAAAGCGGACAACCCCCCACCAGCGCGTGTACACTACACATCCACCATTGCATCCACATATGACACACAGGCCAAATCGTAACATCGCGGAACACATGTGTACACACCACCTGGGACTAGGAACCAACCACCCCGTCACGGCCCCAAAGCGCCGATGACGCCGCCACACATGCGCACAACGCAGAGGCCAACCGCAGCGCCATGCATGCGTCGCACACAGACACAGGGACACAACCAAGCAGCACACACATCAGCCCCACCCCGAACGCACATGACACGTGACAGGCCTGCCACAGACATGTCCCCAACGCCCAATTCACGGACAACACCCAACGCCACACAACCGACGCACACATGTCAGTGAAGACACGCAACAGCAGGACACACCCCAGTGTAACAAACATGGCGTAGCACACAGCGGCGGCAACACCAACTAGGAGAAGCAGGGCCCCTTCGGGAAGAGGAACGCCAGTACCACACTGAAACACCCATACCACCCTGCACATATGAACAAGACATATAAAACGGAACACCAAAGAGCCCGGGGACCGACAACAGGTGGCCCAAGAATAACATTCACACACAAGGCCCAACGCAGAGCGGAAAGGCAGCCTGCCGCCCACACAAGGGAGAGCAGACAGCACTGAATGACCTTCCATTCCAACTCCGAAACCACAGCCCTACGACAGAAGCCGGTGAATACAGCCATTGTCCAAGAATAGACCAACACAGGCATGCCGAGGAGACCGACCACAGGGCAGATAGCGCATATCACAGAAGCACACAACGGACGGGGAAGAAAGAAGAAAACACTCCCCCATGTCGGCCACATGCAAGTTAATTGGAAGGAGTCACACATCACTGACCTTGAACTGTCTGAGAAGCATGTGGGAAGAGGGCCCGTGTCCTCCAAACAAGCCAACAGAACACAAGTCCTGTCTCCCTACGACTACACAGAGCTCACAGCAACCTCGGAGCGTGCACATTGCAGACTGCACACACAGCCGGAGCACGCCACCTCAACGAACCGCTGCGAAATGGCAACCGCAACACACCTACCCAACTACGCCGAACAGCTCAAGCTGTACAAAACCAACCTGTTCCATACATTGGGATGCGATCTCCTGTCCCTGCTGAACGTAAGTTACCGACTGACTTACCGCATCACATTGTTCAGCTGCGTCATGCCCGTCTTCTACTGTCGGAGGTGTCCCTACCAGCATCCCGTCGAGATATGCCTCTCCAACCCGGCATGTCTGAAGGCGGACCTGCTACCACTACTCCTCCCTCTGGACGCACACGACAGGGCCTGCTCTGCCTATGGGGGCATGGCGTATGTGGCCAACATCGCACCCGCACTGAAATGGGACCACTGTGCCTCCACACGACGGATCATCGAGAACAGCTACATCGAATGTCACCCAGCATGCCCCATCATGGTCCTCCAAGGGACAACTTACGAACAACACCTTGACAGCCACCATCCGCTACATTGGCTGGCAAACATGTACACCACCAATGACATGGAAGCCCTGCTGGACGGCATCGCATACCTGACAACCTGTCAATTCGTCGGACCACAACGCAGGTTCCCCGAGTGACCTATGATGTCCAACCCCGCACCCATGCTTAGCTTCCGCACGGACTGGCCAGTCACCACCACAACAGCCATACCAAACGACCGGCAACTGTAACCACACCATCAACGACATCGCCATGACATCGGATATGACCGGGACATGCACACTGTTCCCCATCACATCCAGGAACACCGCATGCATCGTGGGAGGCAGTGGCATGGGCTCTGTGTATCGCACCCACATGGACGGAACTGCACGAACAACCAGGACACGACATGGATCCAGCGCCCATGGACACACACACCGCTCAGTGGACATGAATAGGTCGCCTGGAGTCTGTGGGTGCTGCACCCCTCCCACCCCCGCCCCGGGAATCCCATACCAGGACCTTTGCATGGACGACAAGTGCATACAACAACAACACGACCCCAGTGACTGTGACATGTCCAGTAACCACCACAGTGCAACAACAAGTGGCACGCCGCTGCATGCACGCAAGCACATGCCCTGATGTCATCTCACATGCACGCGTGCATGAGGAACAACCGCAGCAAACCTGTCACATGGAACTGAGATGGACTGTGCCCATGATGCCAAGCGGTCTGGTAGGCTACATGTATACCGTCTGTGTCAAAGTCCGCAGCTCCGCAGCTATACGTAAATGTACATTAGCACAGCCTTGGCCAAGCAGATGTCACTCTGAAGCCCACATCCCACATGCAACAGCCAATCACATGTAACCCCACACCCTATCCCATTTGCAATCATGCTCAGTATATCCTCAACATGTATTCCGCTGCCAGTAGTGTCCACTATACTGCATCACAGAGGACAGAAGACTCAATATAATGTTTGAAACCAAAACTGTCTCCGCTGACTCATTTCACAAGTACGAATGAGAGAGGATGAGAGTATGTGAAGTACACGGCAGTCGTGACATGACCATGTAGTCCACTGGTATTGGATGTCAACGCAAATGAGTAGCACTACTGTGGAAGACACACATGTGTCGTGTGAAGTCGTATGGACGCAGTGCTCAGGTGGGTGGGTGTGACGGGTAGATGCGCACATGCCAAGTTGGAGCACGCCGTGTTGGGAGGGGTCATGAACAGTACACCACCGCTTCCCTGGGCATTGTGAGAGGACACCTGTCGGGGGGAGTGAACACGTGTGTGCACAGCAGCCGGGCACACGTACAAAGCGGTACCAGGCGCACCTCAGCCCACCCTCTGTGGACAAGCTGGATCCTGTTGTGCGCCCGCCATGCCCCTTGACAAGGCACACACAGCCCCAGTCGACCAGGTGTAACCCCAACATAGTCAATCCGCACAGGCGATACAGGGCACGGGATGGCAGTGGAGCATGGTGTGTGAGAGGTCTCCTCGCGCTCCTCCTGGTCATATCACGCAGGCAATAGAACCTCAACGTCTAGCATGGCACAAGTCAAATGGAAGTGTAGGGGGACGCACCACAGCACGAGCAGCACTGACGTCACGGGAGGTGGCTCGCACCATCCCATCCATTGCCCATCATACCAACCACGCCACATGCCATTGCGACTAAGTGCAAGCGCGTGCGCCACCACCCCCGAGCCCTCCCCAGAGAGGCCAAAGAGTGAATGTGTGGGCCATCAGCCGCAGACGGACGCGGCCTGGCCGCAAGGGCAGCCACAGCCACTGGGTGTCGCAGGTGGCGGATCCGGAAGGCGAAGACTGTGATGCATAGTCCATGCAGGCCGGGTCTCCATTTGGGGCACCACGCAGGTGGACGGCGTCCCGCCACACATCATACCCTGAGACAGCCCACTCGTGCAACTGGACCCACACATACACTCCTTGCCCTCTCTGGTGCGAGCTTGGGGCTGCCTGTGCAGGCGCTAGCCTCGCAGGTGAGCATGCATATTGGGGGAGCGAGGGGAGGACATGAGGGCTGGGGCGAAGATGACTGTATCACTGTCAGTAAGTACAAGGGATGACCCAGATGTGGAAAGGAAGAGACGTGTCCCGTGTGTACTGCAACTAGTCGCCAATCCAACTACCCCCCATGTCCGGAATGTAAGCCCGCACCTAGGCCCGCCCATCCGCCACATCGAACATACCACCAGCACGACAACCTTCCCATTCGAAACACTGACTGGGGGTGGCGACCAGTGTACAATCATGTGTAGCCTACCCACGCGTACATGTGGGCCCTCCATGATCCATGTCACCTGCGGCAAAGTCATGACATGCGCAATGAGGGAAGTGAGGAGAGCTGTCCGCCCCACGCGCAGAAGGTGCATCAGCTCCACAGACCCAGCAGCGAGTCCAGCAGGGGTCACATGTGCAGGGGCAGCTGTGCCTGGTGTGAAGGCACATGCATATAGACAGCACATCGACCAATGTGTAGTCTGCCCACATCTACAGTCCATCATCATGCGGACATAGGAATTGAACACAGGGCAACACATCTTCAGTTGGTGCACCCACCGTGACCAACAATGCGCAATCATCGACGTACCCGCCCTGTGCATGGCCCCCCACCCAACGGAGGCACATCCAGTGCCACCATCCCACACACACAAGCCTTCCACGGAACATGCTGTGTCCAATGGTCAGTACAGAGTCAGCGCCCATCTGGTGGATCCTGAACAGGAGACACATGCACACACATGCCAGCTCCCACTATGTACGTCTGCCACCTGGCACGTGCAATGTAACCTCTCACCTGTGACGTGTGACTGCAAGCACACAGCCGTCTTGGCATGGGGCTGTCAATGTGGACACCTGTCAATGTTTCGGGAGGTGTGATCCGTACAGTGCTGTACATAGGGTGCAGTGCTGACACCTACTACTGTCTCATATCCCCTCGTGCCACAGGTCCCACTTGTTTTGGCCGCTCAGCCTGTGCCCACATCGTCGTCGTCGTGTGCCATACTCATCCAGCCGCGGAAGCAGTTCCATGCTCAGCAGACATTCATGTTGCCGTGGCGTTGCCGCTTGACGGATATGCAGTCAGTCCCCATCAGCACGCCCCGCAAGTCATTGGGGCCTAGATCCCCATGTGCATGCACATGGCAGTGGTTTGTATCACTAGCCATTGCCATTGTTGGGAGACCTGTGTAAGTGTATTGTGGCCGTGCCGTCCCAGCTTGACAGCTGGGCTGTGGCTCATGTGCTTGCTCAGTCATGTCAGTGATGTGTATGCGAAATTGCTATGTGTCGTGTTGCTTTGACATGTGTCCTCTGCCATTGTCCCTAGGCGGAGACCGAACATTGACCGCCCATACCAATTGCTGGCGGACATGGACGATACAGAGGTTATTAGGAAGTTTCGGCTGGACAGGCCAACCCTGCATCGACTGTGTGCCATGTTAGAACCCCATCTCCGTCCCCGCAGGGTGTATCCGACTGCTGTCACCCCCACGGCTAAGGTGATGGCCGCCATGCATTTCTTCGCCACTGGGTCATTCCAGCACACAGTGGGCATTGGAGGAGGGATGTCCCAGCCCATGTTCAGCAAGGTGCTGAGGGATGTACTGGCAGCCATGATGCTGTACCGAAACAGGTACATCCGCTACCCCAGGGCTCGTGAATTGGCGGCAGTGAAGGGTGCATTCTATGCCCTTGGCAGAATCCCACACGTCGTTGGAGCCATTGACTGCACACATGTCGGCCTTGTTCCACCACAGGCCACTGAGCACCTGTACCGCAACAGGAAGCACACGCACTCCCTGAATGTGCAAGTGGTGTGCCTTGCGGACATGGTGATCACCCACGTGTGTGCAAAGTTCCCAGGCTCGGCCCATGACGCACACATAATGCGCAACAGCATCTTGCCACGACTGATGTCCAATATGCAACAGGATCGTGCCTGTATTGTCGGTGAGTATGTGGAGTGGTGTAGCGTGCTGGTTGTGCGATGCTGTCCCCTGTCCAGTTGGAATTGCAACGGTTCTCTGTGTCCCTCACACCCAGGTGACTCTGCGTACGCCGAATGGGGCATGGCTGCTCAGTCCATTGAGGAATCCTCGCACTCCAGCAGACGATCGCTACAATGAGGCACATGGGAGGACCAGACGTGTGGTCGAGCGTACCTTTGGCCTCCTCAAGTCCAGGTTCAGGTGCCTGGACCGCACCGGGGGTGCGCTGGCGTACTCCCCACAGAAGGTGTGCCAGATAGTGGTGGCGTGCTGCATGCTGCACAATCTGGCCATTCGGAAGCAGATCCCCCTCATCGTGGATGACGGAGATCAACCAGGGCCCCAGCCCGCAGACCAGGACAGCTCGAGTGAGGAGGACAGCGGAGAGGAGGAAGCTGGTAATGTGCGGCAGCAGCTCATCGCCCGCTACTTCACTTGACGGTGAGTGTCCATGTACGACGGCTGATGTGGCTGTATCTGTGCAGGTGTGTGTGTGCTGTGTCAGGGTGGCCGTTTGTTCACTGCGTGCTGTGTGTCAACGCTCCATGGCCAGGGTAGTATGCCACTGTTGGTGGCTGTGGCATTGTGCCCTATTGCTCTGTGCGATGTGTGTACATTGCTTGTAGTTGTTGACATGTACTGTGTGATGGGTGTGTGACACACTCATTGAATGTGCTCCTGTTCTGTCTCCCACCCCTAGGTCCCTACAGGCCCTCCGGATTCAATTGCCATGCCACGCATCAGGTGCCTTTCCGCCCAAGGTGGCCGTTGTATTCCGTACAAATAAAACACAGGGCACAAACAGCAGTTAGTGAAAAAGGTGCATTTATTACAAACTGTGACATGTGATTGTGTGTAAGGTGATGACAAAAGTGGTGCGTGCAGTGACAATGAGCTGTCGGTCATGGCTGCGTGATGATCAGGGTGTACCCACTGGTTCTATGTCCATAGTCCAACACACACATGCCATCCAGATGGCTGTGTGGAGTGGGATCGTAGTCCAAGTCAATGCAGTGGCTGGTCAAGGAAGGCTGGCGGAAGGCTGGCTGGCTGCCTCACTTGCGCTTGGAGCGTGCGAAGTCCTCCCGGGAGATCTGTTTCCACTTCGGACGGCCCCTTCCACGTTTGCGAGGGGGTGCCTGCTTGCGACATGCTGGTGGTTGAGGTGTGCTCACTGGCAGTGGACGCAGGGGAACTGGACACTGCTGCTCCACCCTGCGCCCCGGCAGGTGGTGGCGGAGGGGAGCTGCTGTCCCTGGCTGTGACCTCACCGCCACCACCAGCTGGCCCATGAGGTCCACGATTTGGCCCATACGGGCGTCCATGGACCTCAGCACCCCCAGCACCTCACGCGTGTCTGAAGCAGACCGGACCCATTGTCCTTGGGCCTCTTCATAGGCCCCAAGGACTCTGGCCATTTGAGGCAGGGCATGGCTCCCAGGGGAGGCTGGCGTTTCCCTGACCCTGCTCCTCCTACCAGTCCTGCTGCCACCGGCCTGCCCACTAGCCACATTGCTCACCACGGTCCTCGCTGTGGCTCCCAGGGTGGATCCAGTCGGCCGGGCCACCACCTGCGCTGGGGCTGGTGCCAGCGAAGACGTGGCGGTGGTGGCGGCGGTGGTGGTCGGTGCGGCGATGGTGGCGGTTGCGGCAGTGGTAGTGGCCACAATGACCGTGGGTGTGGCCGCAACGACAGTGGCAGCAGGGGGCTGGGAATGTTCAGCAGCCCTGGATGATGGGTTGGTGGGTAGGAGGGGTCCTGGGGAGCGGCTGGGCCCTGCCACACCAGATGGGCCTGCTTGGTGGTCCGTGTCCGAAGAGGAGGACAGATCCTCCAGATCCGTGTGTCCTCGTTGGGGGCTTGTAGGCTGGCTGTGCTGGCTGCTGGCTCCATCCCCAGCATCCAGCAGTTCGTCACCTGTGGAGAGAATGAGATTTGTTATTGTGTTGCACCTGGCGAAGTATGTATTTGTCGTCTGACATTGACAGTTCGTGCAATCTCGTACATGGGTTTCCCGGAGGCGTGTGTGTGGCTGTAGCATCTGTAGTTGTGTGTGCTTGGCAATGGGACTGTGTGCTGTGCACATGTGGCATGGGACGGATTGGCCATGCCGATGGGTGTGTTGCTGTGCCCCTACTTATTGTGACTCTGGTGTATGCGGGCTCCTGGCCCATCCTGGGTCTGGTTTGTACTTTGCTTTTGGTGTTCAGATGGGACGCTTAGGAACGCATATGGCAACATGGGGGCCATGCCCCAGATTCGCATTTGGGAGGGAATATGCTTTTGGGGTTCAAATGGAACGCTTAGGAACGCATATGGCAACATGGGGGCCATGCCCCAGATTCGCATTTGGGAGGGAATATGCTTTTGGGGTTCAAATGGAACGCTTAGGAACACATATGGCAACATGGGGGCCATGCCCCAGATTCGCATTTGGGAGGGGATATGCTTTTGGGGTTCAAATGGAACGCTTAGGAACGCATATGGCAACATGGGGGCCATGCCCCAGATTCGCATTTGGGAGGGAATATGCTTTTGGGGTTCAAATGGAACGCTTAGGAACGCATATGGCAACATGGGGGCCATGCCCCAGATTCGCATTTGGGAGGGGATATGCTTTTGGGGTTCAAATGGAACGCTTAGGAACGCATATGGCAACATGGGGGCCATGCCCCAGATTCGCATTTGGGAGGGAATATGCTTTTGGGGTACATGCTGTGAGCCATGGGTGCCGAACGTGACATGTGTTGTGGCAGCATGACAGTGCATGGTTTGAGGTGTGTGCATGCTTGACATGGCCTGCATATTTGCTGTCTGTTGTGATTACTGGACATGGCATTGGACGCATCGTTATGAGTGAGTGATAGTTGTGTGCCAGCCAACGTATTGCAGTTGTCCCATCTCCTTGGTGTGCGTGCTGCCCTGTGCCATGTGCATCACTGCAGTGCTCGGGGGGTGTGGCCCATGTTGTGTGTTGTTGCTCACAGTGTGTCGTGCGCTTAATTGACTTCTGGCACATGGTTGGTCATGGGCATGTATCTTAGCGTGACTGCTGTATGTGTGGCAGCTGTGCGGATGACATGCCTTTCATGAGACTGGGGCTGACGGATGGGATGGATGGTATGTTGTATGTGCATGGTGTGTCTGTGAGTTTGATGGGTTCAGTGGTGTTCGTGTGCATTTATGTTGTTCCGCTCTGTTGCGTCTAGTGTTGTTTGTCTTACATAGGCGTAGTTGTGGGGTGTGTGGTTGACAGGCAGTAGGGGCTACATGGACAGGACTTCAATGGTGTTTCGGTTGTGTGTGATGAGTTGCACAGTGGCTGCCGTGTGGGACTATATTCAGTGTGGCTTGTGCATGCAGACGTGGCTCCTTGGGTGTTGCTATGTCTGTGATGGGTCATGTGGGGTGTGAGTCTGTTGTTCATGTCCGTGTGCACATTGTTCACTTGTTCGTGACGGTGGGCGGTGCTGCGTGTTCGTCTGCTACGTGACATGTCCCATGTGTTGGTCGTGTTATGGTCCTCATGCCTCCAGTAATCCAGCCCTGTCCAGTTTCCCACCTGCAAGTTGTTCGTGCGTGCACTGTACTGGATGCCACATGGCTCTAAGCGGGGGTGCTCCATGTTGCAGGTCTGTGGGGGTGGGGGGTGTTGTGGGTCGTGGGGGTGGCTGGACACCCACTGACACCGATTGCTGTGGACCGTGATGTCTGCCTTTCGGCTGTCGTTGTGCACTGCGGTGGCTGACACGTGGCTGTGGGGTGTGGGGGATGCTCCTCCTTGCTGTGCTGTGGGACTGGGGCCTGGTGTGTGTTGTACTTGGGCTGTCCACCGTCCCACCCACTGCACTTTGTGTTCCTGCCACTTACCTGTTACTTGTCGGTTAGTGCAGCTGTGGCGGACACATGGGTGTGGTGGGTGCTCGTTGTGGCGCTTCTGGCATATTTGGGGACCTGTTGGTGGTTACGTGGCTGGCTGAGTGTACACATGTCCCCACGCATCTTACAGTTGTTCGGTTTGGGCTGTGTGTGGTGGTGTCTGTTGCATGTGTGTGTGATGTGTTGTGTATTGTGTGCTGGACATGGGGGTGTTTGTCCCTGGGAGCTGTGGCATGGTAGTTGCGCATGTGAGTACATAGCGGTGTGCTGGTATACATTGGTTTGTACTTACCAGCCTCCACTCCCCCTGCTAATCCGGCGAGGATCTCCGGATGTATTACGACTCGCACCTTCTCCTCCCACGCTTTGAAGGTCTTAAAGAGCGCGGGATTCCCTCCGCCAGTGACGGCAGCCAGCTCTCTGTTTTTGCCCTCCTTCTTCTTGACCAGGCTCTTTACGTCATTCCAACGTTTGTTAATTTCTCCTCTGTTCCTGGGCAGGGTCCCGACTGCATTGACCTGGTCTACGATCCGGTTCCACATTCTGTTTCTGGTGGCTAGTGGTGTGTGCTGGACCATGTTCCCATAGATTTGTGGGTACACCTTGATGATCTCGTCGACCATGACCGTCAGCTCCATGGGCGTGAACTTGGGCATTCTTTGTGGTGCCATGGTGTTTGTGGTGCTGGTGCGGTGTGTGTTGTGTAATGTGCAGGGGGTTTGTGGTGCCGGTGTTTGGTGGTGGTGGTAGTGGTGGTGGTGTTTGGTGGTGGTGGTGGTGGTGGTGGTGGTTGTGATGTGTGCGTTTCTGTGGTGTGCTGCTGTCCTTGCTGTGTCACTGTGTCCTCTCCTCTCCTCTCTGGTTTGCAATGTAGCAAGGGGTTGTGGTCTGTGGGAGTGCTGCTTTTGTACTCACCTATGTGGGTGTGTCCTCATGGTCTGTTGTTTTCAGGTGTGTTGTGTCTGGGGTTCTGGCCTTTGTATTTTTTGTTTGTCCGGGGGGTGTTTTCGGGATGTGTACTGTGCTTGTGTATTTGTGCGTGCCTTGCTGTGTGGACTTGTTGGCCATGTTGTGTGCTATTGGTTTTGTGTGCGGATGGTTTCTGTGCAGGTACGTTGGCGCCATGGCTTCTGCCGTGTCGATTCTCATCGGCGTTGTTTGCGCTGGCGGGCGGTATATTTGTGGTTTTTCCGCGCTCATGTCGGTGCGATCGTAATTTCACGTGCGGTGTGTCGGCCGTGAGGGCGGGCGGTTTTGTGTTGTCGTGCGTGTTTCCGTCCGTGGCGGGCGGTTTGACTCCGACTCGGACGTTGGCGGGCGGTATTTTGTGTGCTTTTTCCGCCGATGGCGGTTTTCGGTTTGTGTAATCGTAATGGCGTGGTCGGTGTTCAGGCGGTGTGTGCGGGCGGATTTTTGCCGCTTTCATGCCTGGCGGATTTTTTTACGCCGGGTATCGTAATGGGCCCCTTAGTCTCTTTTTAATATTCCACTTAATGTAGTATTAATAAAAAAAATGTACCCCTCTGCAATACAACTATTTCACTGTTGTTGCACTTACTACAGTGTCAACACTACATTTTACCCCATATCAAATAACACTTTCCATAATTTTTAAGCTGATTGCAATTGGAAAAATTAATTTTACCCCTCCACAATCCAACTTTCTCACTAAAGTACTATTGTCTGGAGTGGGTATCGTATAATTTACACGTTATGATTTTAACATTTCGCCTACTATTAAATAGATTTTATTGTGAAAATAATATCTAATAACAGAAAGATTTTATACTCTAATCTACATTTTTTAAATGTATATGATTATGTTTATGATTACATAGAATTAGCAAATCTACAATTCTTAATATATTTATTATGTATTAATTTTTTACTAACGTGTTTTATTGTATTTAATAAACATTTTAATACCAAACTAAGGGGCCCATTACCATACCCGGCGTAAAAAAATCCGCCAGGCATGGAAGCGGCAAAAATCCGCCCGCACACACCGCCTGAACACCGACCACGCCATTATGAGTACACAAACTGAAACCGCCATCGGCGGAAAAATCATACAAAATACCGCCCGCCATCGTCCGAGTCGGAGTCAAACCGCCCGCCACGGACGGAAACACGCACGACAACACAAAACCGCCCGCCCTCACGGCCGACACACCGCACGTGAAATTACGATCGCACCGCCATGAGCGCGGAAAACAACAAAAATACCGCCCGCCAGCGCAAACAACGCCGATGAGAATCGACACGGCAGAAGCCATGGCGCCCACGTACCTGCACAGAAACCATCCGCACACAAAACCAATAGCACACAACATGGCCAACAAGTCCACACAGCAAGGCACGCACAAATACACAAGCACAGTACACATCCCGAAAACACCCCCCGGACAAACAAAAAATACAAAGGCCAGAACCCCAGACACAACACACCTGAAAACAACAGACCATGAGGACACACCCACATAGGTGAGTACAAAAGCAGCACTCCCACAGACCACAACCCCTTGCTACATTGCAAACCAGAGAGGAGAGGAGAGGACACAGTGACACAGCAAGGACAGCAGCACACCACAGAAACGCACACATCACAACCACCACCACCACCACCACCACCAAACACCGGCACCACAAACCCCCTGCACATTACACAACACACACCGCACCAGCACCACAAACACCATGGCACCACAAAGGATGCCCAAGTTCACGCCCATGGAGCTGACGGTCATGGTCGACGAGATCATCAAGGTGTACCCACAAATCTATGGGAACATGGTCCAGCACACACCACTAGCCACCAGAAACAGAATGTGGACCCGGATCGTAGACCAGGTCAATGCAGTCGGGACCCTGCCCAGGAACAGAACCGAGATAAACAAACGTTGGAATGACGTAAAGAGCCTGGTCAAGAAGAAGGAGGGCAAAAACAGAGAGCTGGCTGCCGTCACTGGCGGAGGGAATCCCGCGCTCTTTAAGACCTTCAAAGCGTGGGAGGAGAAGGTGCGAGTCGTAATCCATCCGGAGATCCTCGCCGGATTAGCAGGGGGAGTGGAGGCTGGTAAGTACAAACTAATGTATACCAGCACACCGCTATGTACACACATGCGCAACCACCATGCCACAGCTCCCAGGGACAAACACCCCCATGTCCAGCACACAATACACAACACATCACACGCACATGCAACAGACACTACCACACACAGGCCAAACCGAACAACTGTAAGATGCGTGGGGACATGTGTACACTAAGCCAGCCACGTAACCACCAACAGGTCCACAAATATGCCAGAAGCGCCACAACGAGCACCCGCCACACCCATGTGTCCGCCACAGCTGCACCAACTGACAAGTAACAGGTAAGTGGCAGGAACACAAAGTGCAGTGGGTCGGAGGGGGACAGCTGAAGTACAACACCCACCAGGCCCCCACTCCCACAGACCAGCAAGGTGGAGCACTCCCCACACCCATGTGTCAGGCACAGCTGCACCAACTGACAAGTAACAGGTAAGTGGCAGGAACACAAAGTGCAGTGGGTCGGAGGGGGACAGCTGAAGTACAACACCCACCAGGCCCCCACTCCCACAGACCAGCAAGGTGGAGCACTCCCCACACCCATGTGTCAGGCACAGCTGCACCAACTGACAAGTAACAGGTAAGTGGCAGGAACACAAAGTGCAGTGGGTGGGACGGTGGACAGCCCAAGTACAACACACACCAGGCCCCAGTCCCACAGCACAGCAAGGAGGAGCATCCCCCACACCCCACACCCACGTGTCAGCCACCGCAGTGCACAACGACAGCCGAAAGGCAGACATCACGGTCCACAGCAATCGGTGTCAGTGGGTGTACAGCCACCCCCACGACCCACTACACCCCCCACCCCCACAGACCTGCAACATGGAGCACCCCCCGCTAAGAGCCATGTGGCATCCAGTACAGTGCACGCACGAACAACTTGCAGGTGGGAAACTGGACAGGGCTGGATTACTGGAGGCATGAGGACCATAACACCACCAACACATGGGACATGTCACGTAGCACACGAACACGCAGCACCGCCCACCGTCACGAACAAGTGAACAATGTGCACACGGACATGAACAGCAGACTCACACCCCACATGACCCATCACAGACATAGCAACACCCAAGGAGCCACGTCTGCATGCACAAGCCACACTGAATATAGTCCCACACGGCAGCCACTGTGCAACTCATCACACACAACCGAAACACCATTGAAGTCCTGTCCATGTAGCCCCTACTGCCTGTCAACCACACACCCCACAACTACGCCTATGTAAGACAAACAACACTAGACGCAACAGAGCGGAACAACAGAAATGCACACGAACACCACTGAACCCATCAAACACACAGACACACCATGCACATACAACATACCATCCATCCCATCCGTCAGCCCCAGTCTCATGAAAGGCATGTCATCCGCACAGCTGCCACACATACAGCAGTCACGCTAAGACACATGCCCATGACCAACCATGTGCCAGAAGTCAATTAAGCGCACGACACACTGTGAGCAACAACACACAACATGGGCCACACCCCCCCGAGCACTGCAGTGATGCACATGGCACAGGGCAGCACGCACACCAAGGAGATGGGACAACTGCAATACGTTGGCTGGCACACAACTATCACTCACTCATAACGATGCGTCCAATGCCATGTCCAGTAACCACAACAGACAGCAAATATGCAGGGCATGTCAGGCATGCACACACCTCAGACCATGCACTGTCATGCTGCCACAACACATGTCACGTTCGGCACCCATGGCTCACAGCATGTACCCCAAAAGCATATACCCTCCCAAATGCGAATCTGGGGCATGGCCCCCATGTTGCCATATGCGTTCCTAAGCTGCTCCATTTGAACTCCAAAAGCAAAGTACAAACCAGACCCAGGATGGGCCAGGAGCCCGCATACACCAGAGTCACAATGAGTAGGGGCAAAGCAACACACCCATCGGCATGGCCAATCCGTCCCATGCCACATGTGCACAGCACACAGTCCCATTGCCTAGCACACACACCTACAGATGCCACAGCCACACACTCGCCTCCGGGAAACCCATGTACGAGATTGCACGAACTGCCAATGTCAGACGACTAATACATACTTCGCCAGGTGCAACACAATAACAAATCTCATTCTCTCCACAGGTGACGAACTGCTGGACGCTGGGGATGGAGACAGCAGCCAGCACAGCCAGCCTACAAGCCCCCAACGAGGACACACGGATCTGGAGGATCTGTCCACCTCTTCGGACACGGACCACCAAGCTGGCCCATCTGGCGTGGCAGGGCCCAGCCGCTCCCCAGGACCCCTCCTACCCACCAACCCATCATCCAGGGATGCTGAACAGTCCCAGTCCCCTGCTGCCACTGTCGTTGCGGCCACACCCACGGTCATTGCGGCCACTACCACTGCCGCAACCGCCACCATCGCCGCACCGACCACCACCGCCTCCACCACCACCACGTCTTCGCTGGCACCAGCCCCAGCGCAGGTGGTGGCCCGGCCGACTGGATCCACCCTGGGAGCCACAGCGAGGACCGTGGTGAGCAATGTGGCTAGTGGGCAGGCCGGTGGCAGCAGGACTGGTAGGAGGAGCAGGGTCAGGGAAACGCCAGCCTCCCCTGGGAGCCATGCCCTGCCTCAAATGGACAGAGTCCTTGGGGCCTATGAAGAGGCCCAAGGACAATGGGCCAGGTCTGCTACTGACACGCGGGAGGTGCTGGGGGTGCTGAGGTCCATGGACGCCCATATGGGCCAATTCGTGTCCCGTATGGACCAACTCGTGGACCTCATGGGCCAGCTGGTGGTGGCGGTGGGGTCACAGGCAAGGCCAGCAACACCACCTCCGCCACCACCTGCTAGGGCGCAGGCTCGGGCAGCAGTGTCCACTTCCCTGCGTCCACAGCCAGTGAGCACACCTCACCCACCACCAGCAGGTCGCCACCACACACCCCCTCCCAAACGTGGAAGGGGCCGTCCGAAGAGGAAACAGATCTCCCGGGAGGACTTCGCACGCTCCAGTCGCAAGTGAGGCAGCCAGCCAGCCTTCCGCCAGCCTTCCTTGACCAGCCACTGCATTGACTTGCTCTACGATCCCACTCCACACAGCCATCTGGATGGCATGTGTGTGTTGGACTATGGACATAGAACCAGTGGGTACACCCTGATCATCACGCAGCCATGACCGACAGCTCATTGTCACTGCACGCACCACTTTTGTCATCACCTTACACACAATCACATGTCACAGTTTGTAATAAATGCACCTTTTTCACTAACTGCTGTTTGTGCCCTGTGTCTTTATTGTACGGAATACAACGGCCACCTTGGGCGGAAAGGCACCTGATGCGTGGCATGGAAATGGAATCCGGAGGGCCTGTAGGGACCTAGGGGTGGGAGACAGAACAGGAGCACATTCAATGAGTGTGTCACACACCCATCACACAGTACATGTCAACAACTACAAGCAATGTACACACATCGCACAGAGCAATAGGGCACAATGCCACAGCCACCAACAGTGGCATACTACCCTGGCCATGGAGCGTTGACACACTGCACGCAGTGAACATACGGCCACCCTGACACAGCACACACACACCTGCATAGATACAGACACATCATCCGTCGTACATGGACACTCACCGTCAAGTGAAGTAGCGGGCGATGAGCTGCTGGCGCACATTCCCAGCTTCCTCCTCTCCGCTGTCCACCTCACTCGAGCTGTCCTGGTCTGCGGGCTGGGGCCCTGGTTGATCTCCGTCATCCACAATGAGGGGGATCTGCTTCCGAATGGCCAGATTGTGCAGCATGCAGCACGCCACCACTATCTGGCACACCTTCTGTGGGGAGTACGCCAGTGCACCCTCGGTGCGGTCCAGGCACCTGAACCTGGACTTGAGGAGGCCAAAGGTACGCTCGACCACACGTCTGGTCCTCCCATGTGCCTCATTGTATCGATCGTCTGCTGGGGTGCGAGGATTCCTCAATGGACTGAGCAGCCATGCCCCATTCGGATACGCAGAGTCACCTGGGTGTGAGGGACACAGAGAACCGTTGCTATTCCAACTGGACAGGGGACAGCATCGCACAACCAGCACGCTACACCACTCCACATACTCACCGACAATACAGCCACGATCCTGTTGCAGATTGGCCATCAGTCGTGGCAAGATGCTGTTGCGCATTATGTGTGCGTCATGGGCCGAGCCTGGAAACTTTGCACACACGTGGGTGATCACCATGTCCGCAAGGCACACCACTTGCACATTCAGGGAGTGCGTGTGCTTCCTGTTGCGGTACAGGTGCTCAGTGGCCTGTGGTGGAACAAGGCCAACATGAGTGCAGTCAATGGCTCCCACGACGTGTGGGATTCTGCCAAGGGCATAGAATGCACCCTTCACTGCCGCCAATTCACGAGCCCTGGGGAATCTGATGTACCTGTTCCGGCACAGCATCATGGCTGCCAGTACATCCCTCAGCACCTTGCTGAACATGGGCTGGGACATCCCTCCTCCACTGCCCACTGTGTGCTGGAATGACCCAGTGGCGAAGAAATGCATGGCGGCCATCACCTTAGCCGTGGGGGTGACAGCAGTCGGATACACCCTGCGGGGACGGAGATGGGGCTCTAACATGGCACACAGTCGATGCAGAGTTGGCCTGTCCAGCCGAAACTTCCTGATTACCTCTGTATCGTCCATGTCCGCCAGCAATTGGTATGGGCGGTCAATGTTCGGTCTCCGCCTGGGTTAAATGGCAGAGGACACATGTCAAAGCAACACGGCACATAGCAATTTCGCATACACATCACTGACATGACTGAGCAAGCACATGAGCCACAGCCCAGCTGTCAAGCTGGGACGGCACGGCCACAATACACTTACACAGGTCTCCCAACAATGGCAATGGCAAGTGAGACATACCACTGCCATGTGCATGCACATGGGGATCTAGGCCCCAATGACTTGCGGGGCGTGCTGATGGGGACTGACTGCATATTCGTCAAGCGGCAACGCCACGGCAACATGAGTGTCTGCTGAGCATGGTACTGCTTCCGAGGCTGGATGAGTATGGCACACGACGACGACGATGTGGGCACGGGCTGAGCGGCCAATACAAGTGGGACCTGTGGCACGAGGGGATATGAGACAGTAGTAGGTGTCAGCACTGCACCCTATGTACAGCACTGTACGGATCACAGCTCCCGAAACATTGACTGGTGTCCACATTGACAGCCCCATGCCAAGACGGCTGTGTGCTTGCAGTCACACGTCACAGGTGAGAGGTTACATTGCACGTGCCAGGTGGCAGTCGTACATAGTGGGAGCTGGCATGTGTGTGCATGTGTCTCCTGTTCAGGATCCACCAGATGGGCGCTGACTCTGTACTGACCATTGGACACAGCATGTTCCGTGGAAGGCTTGTGTGTGTGGGATGGTGGCACTGGATGTGCCTCCGTTGGGTGGGGGCCATGCACAGGGCGGGTACGTCGATGATTGCGCATTGTTGGTCACGGTGGGTGCACCAGCTAAGATGTGTTGCCCTGTGTTCAATTCCTATGTCCGCATGATGATGGACTGTGGATGTGGGCAGACTACACATTGGTCGATGTGCTGTCTATATGCATGTGCCTTCACACCAGGCACAGCTGCCCCTGCACATGTGACCCCTGCTGGACTCGCTGCTGGGTCTGTGGAGCTGATGCACCTTCTGCGCGTGGGGCGGACAGCTCTCCTCACTTCCCTCATTGCGCATGTCATGTCTTTGCCGCAGGTGACATGGATCATGGAGGGCCCACATGTACGCGTGGGTAGGCTACACATGATTGTTCACTGGTCGCCACCCCCAGTCAGTGTTTCGAATGGGAAGGTTGTCGTGCTGGTGGTATGTTCGATGTGGCGGATGGGCGGGCCTAGGTGCGGGCTTACATTCCGGACATGGGGGTAGTTGGATTGGCGACTAGTTGCAGTACACACGGGACACGTCTCTTCCTTTCCACATCTGGGTCATCCCTTGTACTAACTGACAGTGATACAGTCATCTTCGCCCCAGCCCTCATGTCCTCCCCTCGCCCCCCAATATGCATGCTCACCTGCGAGGCTAGCGCTTGCACAGGCAGCCCCAAGCTTGCACCAGAGAGGGCAAGGAGTGTATGTGTGGGTCCAGTTGCACGAGTGGGCTGTCTCAGGGTATGATGTGTGGCGGGACGCCGTCCACCTGCGTGGTGCCCCAAATGGAGACCCGGCCTGCATGGACTATGCATCACAGTCTTCGCCTTCCGGATCCGCCACCTGCGACACCCAGTGGCTGTGGCTGCCCTTGCGGCCATGCCGCGTCCGTCTGTGGCTGATGGCCCACACATTCACTCTTTGGCCTCTCTGGGGAGGGCTCAGGGGTGGTGGCGCACGCGCTTGCACTTAGTCGCAATGGCATGTGGCGTGGTTGGTATGATGGGCAATGGATGGGATGGTGCGAGCCACCTCCCGTGACGTCAGTGCTGCTCGTGCTGTGGTGCGTCCCCCTACACTTCCATTTGACTTTTTGCCATGCTGGACGTTGAGGTTCTATTGCCTGCGTGATATGACCAGGAGGAGCGCGAGGAGACCTCTCACACACCATGCTCCACTGCCATCCCGTGCCCTGTATCGCCTGTGCGGATTGACTATGTTGGGGTTACACCTGGTCGACTGGGGCTGTGTGTGCCTTGTCAAGGGGCATGGCGGGCGCACAACAGGATCCAGCTCGTCCACAGAGGGTGGGCTGAGGTGCGCCTGGTACCGCTTTGTACGTGTGCCCGGCTGCTGTGCACACACGTGTTCACTCCCCCCGACAGGTGTCCTCTCACAATGCCCAGGGAAGCGGTGGTGTACTGTTCATGAGCCCTCCCAACACGGCGTGCTCCAACTTGGCATGTGCGCATCTACCCGCCGCACCCACCCACCTGAGCACTGCGTCCATACGACTTCACACGACACATGTGTGTCTTCCACAGTAGTGCTACTCATTTGCGTTGACATCCAATACCAGTGGACTACATGGTCATGTCACGACTGCCGTGTACTTCACATACTCTCATCCTCTCTCATTCGTACTTGTGAAATGAGTCAGCGGAGACAGTTCTGGTTTCAAACATTATATTGAGTCTTCTGTCCTCTGTGATGCAGTATAGTGGACACTACTGGCAGCGGAATACATATTGAGGATATACTGAGCATGATTACAAATGGGATAGGGTGTGGGGTTACATCTGCTTGGCCAAGGCTGTGCTAATGTACATTTACGTATAGCTGCGGAGCTGCGGACTTTGACACAGACGGTATACATGTAGCCTACCAGACCGCTCGGCATCATGGGCACAGTCCATCTCAGTTCCATGTGACAGGTTTGCTGCGGTTGTTCCTCATGCACGCGTGCATGTGAGATGACATCAGGGCATGTGCTTGCGTGCATGCAGCGGCGTGCCACTTGTTGTTGCACTGTGGTGGTTACTGGACATGTCACAGTCACTGGGGTCGTGTTGTTGTTGTATGCACTTGTCGTCCATGCAAAGGTCCTGGTATGGGATTCCCGGGGCGGGGGTGGGAGGGGTGCAGCACCCACAGACTCCAGGCGACCTATTCATGTCCACTGAGCGGTGTGTGTGTCCATGTGCGCTGGATCCATGTCGTGTCCTGGTTGTTCGTGCAGTTCCGTCCATGTGGGTGCGATGCACAGAGCCCATGCCACTGCCTCCCACGATGCATGCGGTGTTCCTGGATGTGATGGGGAACAGTGTGCATGTCCCGGTCATATCCGATGTCATGGCGATGTCGTTGATGGTGTGGTTACAGTTGCCGGTCGTTTGGTATGGCTGTTGTGGTGGTGACTGGCCAGTCCGTGCGGAAGCTGAGCATGGGTGCGGGGTTGGACTTCATAGGTCACTCGGGGAACCTGCGTTGTGGTCCGACGTATTTACAGGTTGTCAGGTATGCGATGCCGCCCAGCAGGGCTTCCATGTCATTGGTGGTGTACATGTTTGCCAGCCAATGAAGCGGATGGTGGCTGTCAAGGTGTTGTTCGTAGGTTGTCCCTTGGAGGACCATGATGGGGCATGCTGGGTGACATTCGATGTAGCTGTTCTCGATGATCCGTCGTGTGGAGGCACAGTGGTTCCATTTCAGTGCGCGTGCGATGTTGGCCACATACGCCATGCCCCCATAGGCAGAGCAGGCCCTGTCGTGTGCGTCCAGAGGGAGGAGTAGTGGTAGCAGGTCCGCCTTCAGACATGCCGGGTTGGAGAGGCATATCTCGACGGGATGCTGGTAGGGACACCTCCGACAGTAGAAGACGGGCATGACGCAGCTGAACAATGTGATGCGGTAAGTCAGTCGGTAACTTACGTTCAGCAGGGACAGGAGATCGCATCCCAATGTATGTATCGTGCTGGTTTGGTACAGCTTGAGCTCTTCGGCGTAGTTGGGTAGGTGTGTTGCGGTTGCCATTTCGCAGCGGTGCGTTGTGGTGGCGTGCTCCGGCTGTGTGTGCAGTCTGCAATGTGCACGCTCCGAGGTTGCTGTGAGCTCTGTGTAGTCGTAGGGAGACAGGACTTGTGTTCTGTTGGCTTGTTTGGAGGACACGGGCCCTCTTCCCACATGCTTCTCAGACAGTTCAAGGTCAGTGCTGTGTGACTCCTTCCAATTAACTTGCATGTGGCCGACATGGGGGAGTGTTTTCTTCTTTCTTCCCCGTCCGTTGTGTGCTTCTGTGATATGCGCTATCTGCCGTGTGGTCGGTCTCCTCGGCATGCCTGTGTTGGTCTATTCTTGGACAATGGCTGTATTCACCGGCTTCTGTCGTAGGGCTGTGGTTTCGGTGTTGGAATGGAAGGTCATTCAGTGCTGTCTGCTCTCCCTTGTGTGGGCGGCAGGCTGCCTTTCCGCTCTGCGTTGGGCCTTGTGTGTGGATGTAATTCTTGGGCCACCTGTTGTCGGTCACCGGGCTCTTTGGTGTTCCGTTTCATGTGTCTTGTTCATATGTGCAGGGTGGTATGGGTTTTTCAGTGTGGTACTGGCGTTCCTCTTCCCGAAGGGGCCCTGCTTCTCCTAGTTGGTGTTGCCGCCGCTGTGTGCTTCGCCATGTTTGTTACACTGGGGTGTGTCCTGCTGTTGCGTGACTTCACTGACATGTGTGCGTCGGTTGTGTGGCGTTGGGTGTTGTCCGTGAATTGGGCGTTGGGGACATGTCTGTGGCAGGCCTGTCACGTGTCATGTGCGTTCGGGTGGGGCTGGTGTGTGTGCTGCTTGGTTGTGTCCCTGTGTCTGTGTGCGACGCATGCATGGCGCTGCGGTTGGCCTCTGCGTTGTGCGCATGTGTGGCGGCGTCATCGGCGCTTTGGGGCCGTGACGGGGTGGTTGGTTCCTAGTCCCAGGTGGTGTGTACACATGTGTTCCGCGATGTTAGGATTTGGCCTGTGTGTCATATGTGGATGCGATGGTGGATGTGTAGTGTGCACGCGCTGGTGGGGG